>JAQFXQ010000172.1:0-11005 GCA_034693645.1 Pergamasus crassipes | reverse complement strand
ATACTTTTTTTAATTGCAGCCCTTAAGTATATAACTAGTTCGGAGTTCAACCCGGCAATTCTAACAGAGATTTGCTTGCCAATGACGCAAGTAGTAAAAAAGCATGTCGAGACATTATGATACAAATTCTATAATACAGAGAGTACGCGAGCGAACGATAGTACCGCAGGAGACTGGAGCTGCTCTAAATAGAGTTGTTTATGGTTAAATCTGGTGTTTTCCGTCAGTGCTCTCGATATCCAGAAATGTCAAGTCTATCGGTCCGCTTGTCCGTCCATAGTGAGGTCTTCCGCTTTGTCGGAATTGGATGAAGATCTATACAAGAGTTCAGGGAGCCATGGTTGAGATTGTCGAGTTAAAACTTCAGTTTAGGAAATGTTTTAACTGTTATTATTAATTAAATTAAGTGAATCAAGTTCTTCGCAAAATTTTCGCTTCATATAAAGTATCTTAGCTTCCGTAACGCACGACCATACGATGATCCATACGGGTTTAACGCATGGGCGGCTGGACCAAATTTTGGAGGGTAGCAACCGTAGGCGTATAGCTAACTATGGAGAAACCGTTGAAGTATAGGCAACTTTAAAGAAACCGTAGGAGTTTGGCTAACTTTAGAGAAACCGTAGAAATATAGCTAACCTTAGAGAAACCGTAGAAATATAGCTAACTTTAGAGAAACCGTTGGAGTATAGCTGACTTCAGAGAAACCATAGGAGTTTGGCTAACTTTAGAAAATCCGTAGAAATATAGCTAACTTTAGAGAAACCGTTGGAGTATAGCTGACTTTAGAGAAACCATAGGAGTTTGGCCACCTTTAGAGAATCCGTAGAAGTATAGCTAACTTTAGAGAAACCGTTGGAGTATAGCTGACTTTGAAGAAACCATCGGAGTTTGGCTAGCTTTAGAGAATCCGTAGAAATATAGCGAACTTTATAGAAACCGTTGGAGTATAGCTGACTTTGGAGAAACCGTAAGAGTTTGGCTAACTTTAGAAAATCCGTAGGAGTTTAGCTAACTTTAGAGTAACCGTGGAAGTTCAGCAAACTATGTGAGAGCTGCCACGTTATTCATGCTGCCAAGGGTGAGGGTGTCAACAAATCCCCATTCGCTTATGGCACCTTGGGGTATGTTGCAGGAGGTGAGCAGATGTTAAACCTCATTGTCGTCACTTCTATTTTCAAGCGAAGAAAGTTGGAGTTGGAAAGAAGTAGCCAAGCTGGACTTCATGCCTGAAGGTGGACCAAATGCATGCTTGATCAGTACAGTAACGGTTTTGTTACAATTGCTCAAAATTCTCCAGAACTATTTTTTTAGAGTGGTTGTCAACTCAGTTCACACACTATCACACACAGTTATTCACACTAAATGAATAAAAATCCAGCATTAAGCTCAGTTTTGATCGGCTAAATTATTAATTAGTAAAGATTCTCCTTAACATTTCCCAGCCAAGGGCTAAACACTCGGCGTTTCCTAAACATTTAAAGCTGCCCACCTCATAAAATAAAGCACAACCTCGCTGAACTTTTTCGACCAGACCGGCCAAGCCAATCATCGAGAATCCGAAATCTCCCAGTTTATGGTTGTGACCGTGCTGTTATCGCTTTCACGACTTATTCACAATGCATTGTAATGTATCCTCATGACTTATTCTTGATTATATCAACTTGTAAATCCATGAGTGAAAGAAGATGAAAACGGGGTGAAAACTCATGTATGCTCGTCTTCAACTGCCAAGTGCAATGAAACAGAAATTATACTTCGCGTACACGACATTAAACAAGATGCTTGCCTTAAGTGCAGTACATGTGCGGACAAAACCAGTCAGCAAGAAGCATCGTCATCATCATCTTAAAATCATCATCGTCATCATATTGGCCATCATCATCGTCTTCATCATCCACAACATCATCATCGTCATCGCCACAACATCGCCGTCCTCATCGTCTTAAACATCATCATCGCCACAACATCGCCATCATCATCGTCTTCATCATCATCTTAAACATCATCATCGTCATCGGCACAACATCGCCACATCATCGCCACATCATCGTCATCAGCATCGCCATCATCATCGTCATAATCATCATCATCGTAAACATCATCGTCGTTATCAACATTGAAGAACATTATTGGCTGCTAGTTGTTTATCGTACACATTAAAATTAATTTAAGTGAATTCTGTTTACTCGTGTTCTTTCAACCCCCAGCTCAGTTTAATTAAACATAATTTCATCATCATCATCGTTATCAGAATCGTCATCATCGTCGTAAACATCATCATCATCATCGTCATCATCATCGGAAAAAAATATGATCATCACACGATACGTTGCCCCGGATGGCGTTCACTTCGGTTGTTTGGCTTGGTTGTCTCATGATGGGAATTTGTGTGACTCAAGAAAATCAGCAGCACGGAAGATATGAGGAAAATGAGAATGCAGATGTCATGGATGTGAGGGCATCATCAACATGATCTTCATCATCATCTTCGTGCCAAAAAGATGTCCAGAGTCGTCAAGAAGTCATCTTGATTCGTGGTTAACAATCGTATCCTTACGAAGGCCAACATTGAAGATTCCAACGTCGTTCTGAGAGAAAACCCAGGAGAAATCCACTAGCTTTCAAATATAGACAGATCTGCTCAGCTATGGACATGATCTGATGGAGGAATCTGAGAGATATCTGCCGATGAACCGCTGGATGGGGGGGGACCGCCAAACCACTTGTACGAATCTTAGAAGTTCAACTTTCCCGAATTGCAACCATGGACGGTAAGGACTAGGTATGGTACCGCACCTAATGAGGACTGACAACACCTCGAAGTGGCTTCCCGGGAGTGGTCCACTCCCCTGGCCCAGCTTCACGAAAATCATTTGGTGAGCTTAATGCAAAGCGGTATTGAAACTCCTTCGAAAGTGTTGCCGATCGAAACTTGTCAATACTAAAGTAAGAGTGACAGGAAGCGTAGATCTACCTACCTCTGCGATGATCATGCCGGTCACGCTGATGAACTGAGTCACGTTAAGCACACACTTTCACGCAAGTACATCCCAATAATGCACAAAAAGGCCAACATTCAACATACTTCGACAATGAGAAAATGTCACACTGAGCCAGTCAAAACCACATGTATTCTGCCCATAATATCTTCAGTTCCCGCTTTAATCAGCGACCAAGCGACCAGAGCTTATTGCAAACAGCTGGTCTAAATGCATTAGTCGGTACACGATAAGAAATAAGCGAGGACACGCTTCTTTGCGCAGAATTTCATTGAAACAACTCGCAAACTCACAATCATCAGCCACTCATGAGTTCCGGTTAAACTCTTGATCAGCTTTGTTACTCTGATTTATCTGAGAACGCAATAAACAAATTGTGGAGTCTGCCTGTCCTCCAGCAATTATGAACTTATCATCGCCGTTTAACACACTAGGCACTCAGCTTTCTTTCCATCTCGAAATGATACGATACTCTTTCATACCCCAGACCGACGAAATCGGGTGTTGCAGAATCTCAGCTTCGAGCCAAAGACAACAAACCGAATTTCGGTTCAACTTGACACTCCCAAGAAACAGTATTTCTCGAACGTTTCAAAAACACATTCTTGGTCTTGCTGCTAAACCGTAACATGGAACAATGTTCTACTTGAGATATTCTAAGCACAAAACCATCGAGAGAGTCGACAAGTTTATTGACATACTCTTATTGAATAGTTGGATTTATTGTTTACCATTCCAGGTTCACTAATTACGAACCAAGTCGCCCTTCCAAATTCGCGCACCTCCAGCCACTGGAATCGAGTCCGTACCGTCCAATTATGTTCTGTACTATCGTCTTTTAAGTAACGTCAATTCTATGAGTTTTTCAACTCGAACTGCAAGACATTATTCTGACTGGCTTGACAACGAGTTGTCCAGTGTGTTGCGACGATTGCGATGTTGCATTTCATTTGATTATATTATGGGCACTATAGCTGTTGCTGAAACTATCGTCAGTACTATTATAACTCTTATACACACACCTGATGGCAATTCGTTCAATTCGCGCAGGTAGATTCGATAGATGGACGACTGACAATCAGATATATAGACATATAGATAGATAGATTAATATTTAGTTGACGAGCAGTGAGCAGTTTGAAGCAAGTGCCAGCCGGGAAGGAGTGTTGGTACGAATGGACATGGCGGGTACGGGCGTCTATCGAAGCGATGTTTCGAGTTCCGCTGTCTCTGCCCCGTCGTCGGTTGTGTTATTTGGCTGGGGGCTTGGTGGTTGAAACAACAAAACAAACAGCATTACCAAAGCAAAGAAGTACACATACATGAGCTTGGTATATCTATCCAGTGAGTTGGTTGAGTGGTAAACGATAGATGGAATATCCCTACAGCTCAATGATGATCACCAACAATATCCTTTGAGAGGGAGCAAGTTACTCATAGAATGGTTGGATGAGTGGAATGAGTGAGAATCAGGAGGGGGAAGCTATGGTGCGGGCGAGAAACATGACGGGAGAGAAACATGGAGAGTGGGACCATGTCGAGAATGAGTGATGGCGAGTGTGGGCGGCCGACCAAGCTGTGTGTCTTTGGGAAGCGCGGCAGCGATGCTGGTCATGCATCACCGGGAGAGGCTTCGAACGTGAGAGAGAAAACAGGGAGAGTGGAGTTGGGTCTTGGTTGGGACGACTGGGCGAGTGAATGGAGTTGAGAAGAAGCGAGGGTTGGGGTGAAGTTAGTGTTACCCGGTTATAGTGACAGCACTTGGATTAAGGTGAGAGACGATGAGAGACAGAGAACGAGTGACCGGGAGAGAGAAAACACAAGGGGGACATTTGAATGGTATGGGGGGTTGGGGGTTGGGATGGATTCCTTAATATACACCACACTATCCATGGCCACACCAACTCCAAAGATCCAAGACGTTTCCGTTCGGTTCGTTTACTTGGGGATCGAATCGACGAGAACATTCTTTCCTCTTCCTCCAGCCACATCCTCCCACAGATATTTTCCTCCCCTCCGTTGACGTTTACTCGCCCACTTTTTCGCACTGTCACGCTCGCTCGCTAGAACACCTTAAATTCATAACATCTGATTGTAAATATTGCTCGCTAATGGCACTCTCGTCTTATTGCTAAACAGCCTCAAACAAATATTGTCGATTTTACAGAGTCGACGCGCGGAACGATAGATAAATGGTCCCAATCAAATACAGTCATCGGTGTTATTACACGTTCTCAAGTGACAGACTTCCCGAATTTTCTATGTAGACTCAAGGCGAACAGATAGCTTTGGAACGAACCTATCCCTCCAAACTCTTTTTGTGGAAACTCAAAACACCTCGTCGAGGGAATTCAAAAGTTGTTGACGGAAGCGGGCGAAGCCGGAAGTTGTTATGCAAGTTAATGAGTATTTTGTGCTGATTTATGCAGAGAAGGACGACAGCTGCTTAGCACGTGGTCTGAAAACTTTGAAAATTTCAGCGTTATCGAACCGCCTTTCTTACCGCTTCCAAGGACGCCAGGTCGCGGAAGTAATATATCACTACTGGAGGTATCGCGACAATTCAACGACCAACCAGAATTTTTCCAACAGCCTATAAATTAGTAGGCATGCCTGTTTTTAGAGGTAAGTGTGAAACCTAATTTCGTTTAGTGGCGATGTCTCTGCGGTTGGTTCTGACGCGTGAGCGTAACGGGATGCAAAGATTTTGAAGATGTGGATCTGACCGATTAACTGTTAACTGGAAAACTGGATATAAGCTGTGATAGGGTACAGAAAGACTGCCGAGTGAATGCGAGTGACAAGGAGAAGGATGGATGCAGCAACTGCAGCTATTTCACTCTCTTCTTGTGATGTAGATTTCTCATTGCCATGGGCTGCCTTGCCGTTCAATGGTGCATTGTTGGAGCTCCTTTTCTCTTCGTGTGTAACATCAGAAAGAGATGAGCTTCGACCCTTAGAAGTAGGGGGTTGGAGGAATACAGGAGATTCGTTTGTTTCCACAGGGGGACTGGGAGTGTTCAGAGAGATCTTGGTGTGCAGGACTTGGTCTCAACTGCAATGTCTCTCTTTCAAACTCTGCTACTCACACTCTGCACATACATTTGACCGCTTCTTCTTTCTCACACTGCATGGGGTCCATGGGGAGGACGACACATGGGGGCTGGCTACAGCCTTATTGGGCTCTGTGGGATTTTGAAGTCTCATCTAGAGCAATAGCTGTCTGTGAGGAGCCATCGTTCGGTCTCCATTACTATTCCTTTTTCGTTTCGACCATAGCCCGGCCCGCCATCAGATCCCAGTCGTCGCAGCGGTTAAGTTCGCAACGAGAAAGAGAGATGCCATCCACAGAACCGATGGAGGACCTTGTTCGTTCGCAGATTTCCTTTATTTGTCTCTGACTTCTCCACTATCACGCATTGTCAGGTTAGACAACGCTGCCCGCTAAACAACTTCGATCAGATGTGCCTACATCTCTATGAAGCTTCTATGTGACTGGCAAAAGTCTTAACCTTCGAAGACGTTTTCGTGAATGAGGGCAAATTTCTGAAGTTAATGCCGTTATGCGACTCATGGTCTTCGAAGCGGGCTACGTATGCTTAGGCGGATAGAGACGAAATTCACGACTCCTGAAGCAGATTCAGATGGTTCTGACACTGTTCACGTCAATATGATGAACGTGATAGAAACTGAAGTTCGCCTCGATTCCCTAAGTAAAGATAATATGGCTCAGGTTTTTTTCCTCGCTCTTTGCGACTTCAGCGCGCGTTCGAAGAACCCCGATCTCGAAGATGAAATTGAAGTTAAATACGACGGCCGGATTCGGATTTTCTTACTAGGTACTTCTTGTGTTTCGTATCACTGCCGGTGGAGACAGGCCGGTCTCTATCGCCATTGTGAAAATAACATATCGGACAGCGCTCGATTCAGCAAAATCAGCAAGCATATTTACGGTGGGTACCAGCTAATTCATCCTAGATGGATCTCTCAGCGTCCGATACTCACCTTCGGGCCACAGTTATCTTCACTCGACGTAGACTTATAATGCCCCGGTTCGGTTTCGACTGCGAGGTAAGCTCAGTCAACGGGTTGTATTCAATGGGCATCCATCTGCAGAAAGCAAGCTGACATCTACGACATTCAAACTGTTGTGATGAAGCGGTATTATGGGGAAGTATTTCTCTGGAAAATATCTTTCCCCTTCATCTGTCTAAATTGTCGTAAATGCTTGTTCGTGTTTGATTCCTGCTCTCCCGGGTTCGCTCCCCTCGAACCAACAACTCCCTGTAATTGCATGTTTGTTTGTCCCTGATACCCGTCCCACCCCAAACCATCCCTCCCTGACAGACGCTGTGATGTTTCCCTGAAGTAAGTCGCCCTTTTTCAACGCAGTCCCTGCTCCCTTTCCAGGATGCATGAGGGATATCTGGCCTCAATATCGAAGGGACAGGATGACTCTGTGGGGGCTGACGACGGGGATTTTGGTGGTTATAGAGAATGGTATGAGATGCTCAGCATTAAGAACGCACCTCGCTCTCTGTCTCTCTCTATGTCTTCTGTTGGCTATGAGAAGCCTCGATTGTTGGGTTCAAGCCGCCTCGAAATCGGCTAAAAGGATGGGGGGATGTTGGGGTATGAGCTAGGGCTTTGCAGCAAAACGGGAACAGAGCGGCCGGAGAATGGAGAACGCTTTGAACGACTGACTGAGGCAAGAGACTCATCGCTGGTGCCATCGAGTTTTTTCCGCTCTCTCCGTTTCTCATTCAGCGCTATTCGCCTCAAGGTTTCCCTGTTACGGCAGTGCTTGTTCATAGAACCATCATTCTTGGGCTAGAGCTTCAGCGCGAACCGCTGTAGCTTTCTAAGAGCTTCTCTCGTCCAGGCCTGTATAACATACTGCACACAGGGCAGCAAATGCATGAAAGAGATAGTGCTATCCTTTCGCAATAGACAATGCGATGCAAGGCAAATGTGCTTTGCGACATCGGCAAAATAAGCATTGTCCATCGGGATGAACTCAGGATTATCCTGGACGACAAGAAGCAAGAATTGTCTATACTCATTGAGGACGATGCTGCCCAAAATTCGAGTCTCAGGTATTGAGGTATTTCATTATTAGATGGCAGAGCTTGCACTGCCGTCTTAGTGTTCTATGGAGTTTTTCTGTGGTTATTTTCATTGCGAAGTTAGATTCTCCCGCGCTATCAGATGGGTGGGAACACCTATCGCGTAGTCTTCATCCCTTTACACATCAATGGAATTACATATTACATGAACTATACTAGCAATTTATTATAACGAACTTTTTTTATTACATACTACATAAAATTGCGAATCGGATTTGGCCCTGTACGAATGCCTGGTCATGAAAGTAGCACTGTGTCGGGATCCGTCAGTTGAAGTTTATCAAAGTACGTCTCGTCATCTCAGTCAGGTACAACAACTCTCGAGTTCACTCTTGAAGAACTGTGCACGAATAACTCTGAGCTGTCAAAAAACGTATTCTTGAGGAGCTTCGTTAAGCTTCAGATACATTCTGTCTATTTTTTCGCTAGAGGTTTCACTGAGCTCTTACTATATCCGTTCGTGATTTAAGCCCCTAGTGAAACTATGAGAGCTTCAAATTTCGACTATATCAAATGACATGGTTTCATTTGCAAGCACGCCTTCCAGACTGTCTTTCAATGATCACATAACAATAAGTGAATTTAGGAAATATCACATGAGATCTCCATCAAAATATGCAGTACTTGCACTTACCTCTGTCAGCTGCGTGTGAACGTTGGTTCGACCAGTCAATTCAAAGTAGAAGATTCACGGTGCCTTCAAAATATAGCTTCACACCATGTTTTCACGATTCGCCAAAATATACTAGTGGGTGGCAGTCAAGCACGGTCAGTGTGTTTTCTCAGCACTTCTCACAAAACAAAATTTTCAACAACCGAACTGTCCCGTGCGCCTTGTGTACGTTTCCTGGCCGATAGACACAACTCACAATAAAATACTTCACTGTAACTCATCCAATACTTAGATCCTTGGCACAGTAAATGCTTTTTTTTTATCACAAGAACAAGCAAAACAATCAACAATCCGATTCGATCAGAGCTGACCTGATGTGGACGACCTTCCGTGTAACAACTGTCGATCGTCTCCCCGCGAACACTCCGTTAGCGAGTGTAGATGGGCTTGATGAGAAGAAATAAGAAACGATGTCATGTACAACGGTAAATTTGAAGGATGACAATACTTCACTTTGAGAAGCGTGATAGAACAACGACAAGAAGTAAGAATTCTGTATTGTGTGCAGTGTTGAACCTGAACTTTGCTTGGAAGCTAAGCGACGCTGGGAACCCGGCGCGTTTGTCGATGCTCGGAGTAGCACTAACACTCCTCGCTCTCCTCGGCAGAGTCAGAGCCACGGATCGCCATTCCAAGCATTGAGTATGCCTGCAGCCTGCCTGCCTACCCAACGAGTTCAATTTACTGGCAGCAGTCCACATAGGAGGCCTCTCTCAACGTCACTCACTCGCTCGCCCGCTCCACACAGAGAGCTACTCACTCCACATCGAATGCTGCTTCCCCTTTAGTCCTGCCCAGTCCCTGCAGCTCAGTATTGGACTCTGTGTCTGTCTCTCCACTGAACACGAGAAGACAGTTGATGTACTTCAAGTTTGAATCATCCACCACCCCATACTATGCCGCAAACAATTCATTGCTTCATCTCGCCACCACGATTACCTTGTCCGTAAATTGACGACTGTTTATTTCTTAAAGACTACACAAGTTGGTAAATCTAGCACATGATCTGCAGCATGTGGTTCTTGGCAATACACATTCCTCCTACGATCACTGTAGAGTTTGACATTTGCGAGTAAACACATTTATTCATCAGTCCGCGAGAGGATCACTCTACATATAATATTGAAGTGTTGTGAGATCAGGCGATTGGCAAATGTGGAATGAATTTGATCAGCCGACAGTTGTTCAGAGTGGCCTTTTCTGCCGGTTGGAGCACGCAAAACTCTCAACCCTTTAGCTACGTCGAGACGCAAGAACATCAACCGACAATATTTTCGTACACACAATTGTATTCCCGTTGACGGGTTGAAAACCCTATACATCTAGAGATGTGGTCACTTCTCAGTAGTTCCTAATCCGTGAGGTGGTTTCGCAACAGATTCACGTTAGGAGATCCTCGTCGCACGTATCCAGGCCAATAGTTAATGGCGTCTGGCTTCTTATTTAGCTGTTTATGTCTCGATTTTCCTGAAGTCTTTCTTCTTGGGGCACTGGTAAGAGGAACAACATTTTGTGAGGCTTGTGTTTCGACTGTGTGGTGGTCTCTGATACCGCTCCACAGTCGCGTCTGTCTCCTCGAGCCATGAACCATTCGCCTCTCACGGACACTAGCGTACTCTCTCATACAGTTTCCTCACCCCGTCCCACATTATTCTCCTGGGCCTATCTCCTCCTTCTTATCGTCTATCATCCTCAACGCCCTCCCCGAGAGACACCCCTGGACATCCCTTATCCTCGTTTCCCCACTCCGCGTAACATGCTCCTCAAAGAGATTCTACGTTTGGCCCCCGCTTTGGAACCCACCTTATTTCTTCGTATTTCTTAATGCGGTTTCCCCATCCTTCCATTTCGTCATTCAACCACTTCCCCTGTGTTCAGCCAGTGAGTTGGGCTTCTGTTACCCTACTACTACCCCTGAGATCAGGACTGTATTTTGGGGAATACCGGAGTGCTCGTTGCAACGGGTTCTGATTTCAACTACTACATGGTATGGTAGCCCCCAACAACTGACTCCCCCTTCAGTCAAGGTTCTCCCCACCCTGGATACCAATTGCCAATTTCTATGACTTCCCCTCTCTTCAGATGTGCTCCCCTTGTCATCCGAAGCTCTACCCACATCCTTCTCGCAATATGAAGCCCACTCTGCGAGAAACAGTGATTCACATCGAGTGTACCCTGTCCGTACCCCCCCCCTTCCTCCATTG
>JAQFXQ010000171.1:0-11007 GCA_034693645.1 Pergamasus crassipes | reverse complement strand
GTTGTCTAACCATCAACAGGAAGTGAGAGTGGTACCTGAGTTTGTTTTCTAGTTCAACCTAGTAATGTTGTAAGCAAACCCCTATAAGGCGGAACGGTAGAGTAAATGACCATGGCCTACAAACTGGAAATAGTACAGCGAATAGAGTGTGTATTACCTTGTGGATATCATATTAAGTGTGTATCTTCAATCAGATACGTGTGCATAATAGAGATTAATTGCTCTCTATGCCTGTTTATGAATAAAATGAAGAGGTATGCCTCTTTAAAGACATCAAAATAGAATTGAGGCGTAGGGGCACAACTGTCAGACTAAAATTAGGTCGATCTAATTCCCAAGTCAAATATTTAATGACAACTTGTGTCCCAATTAATCTAGATAACATGTAATGAATTCTTGGATATCTGAAGTTTATTCGAACAAACCATTATTCGTCATACTAGAACTTTATATCTAGATTCTAGATAGCATTTTCTAGTCAGAATTACATAAGCGTGCCACGGATTAATTTTTCCAAAGGTTATGAACTGTGAAGGAAAATTTATATTGTTTTAGTTGAGGTGCCACCTCTCTTTGTAGTATTCTTGGAGATACCCGATTACTTATTTCACTTTGGGAAGAAAAAGTTCAGATAAGTTTTAAGGAGGTAGATATTGCAAGAAAATGGTCACGCCGGACATTCAATGCTGAACGGTGGAAGCTTACCGCATAAATAAATAGTGAACAAACAAGAACAACAATGAAATAAGTTACTTAGACTAAAATGAGTTGTGCTTTGCTGATATTAAAGTGTACTGAGGTAAACTGAGTGAGGTAAGTACAACTACAATAAGAAAACCGAGAAGGGTTTCCACGTGCTTGCATTCGGCAGGTATCGAGTTCGATCTCTAGATGGCCCATTCTGATATAGGTTTTTCAACTCCTTCCCTATATCACCAGGTGGATGATGGGATGAATATGGCTGGTACCGCAACCCAGACGTCAATGGTCTATCGCAAGTGCCTAGAGCAAAACCAAATTGGTATTATATCCCAGCCTAGGGGAATTTTATACTCAATAAATTAATGACTAAAGCATACCACTACAGTAGGGGATTAAGGTTTGAGTGTGTCCAACATAGTGCTAGAACAGCCAACATAAAAACCTTAACGATTTTGATGCTTCAAACAAGGTGTTGACTCAAAGCAACATGGAGGCTACGTAAGTCACTTCAAAGTATGTACGCAATTCTGATCCGCTATGTATGACACTACATTTCCCAGATGTCCCAGTTTTGAAAAAAGTCAAAATCTACACAACGAGGCATAGCATTAGTTTGTAAAGTGAAACCTCAATAGAAAACAAACATTGACATTAAAGGAAAGTTATGTTTTATGCAGCGGTAGACATCTGATGCCAAGTACAAATTTGATCGGAAGTTGTGTCTAATCCGAACCATACCTGACTTGTTCTTGATAATATGACTGTACTAAATAATAATAATAATAATAATAATAATCAGTTCATTGACAGGTGAAGGACGGCTTTATAATGTTTTTATGAGTAAAACTTGTTTAGAGCATCGCTTTGGATTTAGAAAAAGGTGGTATGATACGGTGGATGGGATGGATGGCCTGGGGCAAAACGCATGAACAGAAAGTACATAGAAAACAAAGATATTTGTCCGTTTTCGAGTTTTGTTTGTTATTTTCGAACACCTATTCTTAGTTCCGCAATACTACCGTAAGGTAACCTCGGAAATCGGTGATTTCTTCACAAAAGTTGGTGATTCCTAAAATTGTGAATCAAATATCGTTGTGTTTTGAGAACACAAACTGTTTTTGCTTTTATTTGGAACAGCTTTTTGATGACTTGAAGAAAAGTTAGATATTCTTTCATCTCACATGTATATCTCGTGCATATCAACAGGCTGCTTATGGAGAGCTTGTTGACTCAATTGGAGGCGAGTTTAACTTCCAAGGTTGTTGAGCCACTCATATAAAGCCTAAGTCTCACTATTTTATTTCCCTTCCAACTTCTCGGTCTTAAGTGAAACGGGGGCTCATTTCGAAGACAAGCGCCCTTGCCATTTAAATTAGTTATGTTCTGATAGACGCGTGATGGGAACGCACAGAAGCACACATTGGAAGCATTACCCAGGATGTGAGCCTCGTGTGGTGTATGAGTCCATACATGGGGTATGAATCGCTTTATGAGGAATAATTTGTGACTAGTCTGCGGCTAGCCTCGCGAGACAGGCATTAAGAGCTTCTAGCGGGTAGTTGAAGGAGAATAGCGTTGATCAATGATTAATAAAGTAATGCAACGGTTTATAAGGTGAACCAATGGTTAATACTCCTTTGCTATGATTTATCAAGTTGACCAACAGTTAACAAAGTTAAGCTGTCGTTTATAACGGGGACAAATTGTTGATAAAGTTAATCAATCGTCTAAAAAATTAACAATCGTCAATAATTTTTTCTTTGGCCATTAAGGTTACCCAATGGTTTTCAAAGTTAATCCATAGCTTTATAATGTTTACAAATGGTTAATAAAGTTAAGCCATGGTTTATCACGTTGACCAATGGACAACAATGTTAAGGTATGGTTTGTAACGTCGGCCAACCGTTAATAAAGTTAGTCAATGGTTTATAAAGTTGACAAACGGTTAAAAAAATCGGCTTTGGCCTATAAAGCAGGCCGATGATTAACCAAGTTCATCGACGATTTATAACGTTTACCAATGGTTAATTAAGTCTTGGTTTATGAAGTTTAACCATGGTTAACCAAGCTGAGCTCTGGTCCATAATATTGATTCATGGTTAATAAAGTTGAGCTATGGTTTGCAATGTTGGCCAATAGTTGAGAGGGTTAGGCCATGGTTTACAATGTTGACGAAAGTTTAATAAAGTTAGCTATGGTTCATAATGAAGACCAATGGTAAAAAAGATAAGCTAAGGGTGATCATGTTAACCAATGGCCACCAGAATTTTGGCCAGTGGTTAATAAAGTTAAGTTATGCCTCATAAAGTTGACCAATGGATGATAAGACTAAAAAGTTATTTATAAAACTGTCTGATGGTCAACGTAACTAACTAATGTCGAACAGCAACAAACCAATCGTTAATGAAGTTGGCTACCGAACTTGAACAGTGTTTAAACCGAGCAAGGTGGTGGCGCTTTTATTAGGAAGGTCCCGGGTTCGAGACCCAGATCGGTCATCCTGATATTGGTTTTTCGAGCCATTCCCTATATCAGCAGGGAAATACTGGGAAGGATATGCATGGTCCCGCAACACGAGCCTTAATGGCCTCGGGGTGCCTTAAAAAAAGTAAACAGTGGTTAATGAGGTTGACTAACAGCGATAAAAAATAAATCATGAGTGATAAACTTAACCGATGAAGCTTAGTTTAATTTGGGTTAATCAACTTAACCAGTTGTCAATAAGGTCAACCAATGGTTAAAACGTTAACGAGTATTTATTACAGCTAACTATTGGTTTTTAAAACTAACAAGTGGTTAATATGATTAACGAATCGTTGATGAAGTTAACAGATGGTTCATATGACTATACAATGGAAAAATCAAGTTACCCTATGGTGGATAAATCTAAGTAAAGGTTATGAAACATACCGCATGGTTAATTAAGTTATTCGGTTGTTATTCAAGTCCATAAGTATTTAATAAATTTGACTAATGGTTGAGAAAGTTAACCAAGGGTTGGTGAAGTTAACAAGGGGTTGGTAGAGATAACCAGCGGTTAGCAATATCAACCAATGGCCAACAAAGTCCAGCAATGGTTGATATAGTTAACCATAAGCCAATAAAGCCAGCCCATGTATAATACAGTTTACCAATGGTATATAAAGTATGGCCCATAAATATATAACAATAAGGAGGCAAGGCTGGCAGGGATGGTGCGTGTACCCGGTGAGGCAAAACACCTTACCCCAGCGTACAAAAGATCTGTGCAGATTATTCCTAAAATTGTACGGTTGTGAAAAAATTGGGAGTACAAACTTCTTTCAGGACATTTCTAGTGCGGATGGAATCCCTTGATTCTCTCGAAATGCTAGAATTCCAAGATGATGTTGCGACCGCCAAACCTCCTATTTCGCACTCTTCTCGTTTGATCTAATAACATCGAGTTCGATATCTCACTGAAACCAGCTGAATCCTGAGTTTTCATATGACTGAAACTGTGTGCATACCCCCATAGGCTCGTTTGTAATGCAAGTATCTCACTGAACCCCCCACATACCCAGCGTTGCAAGCCCAACCACAACGCCAAATAAAGCCAGCCTTGAACAATTTCTGTTCGCCATTGATTCCTGCCATGACCCCCATCGTCCAGAATAGTACACAATATATATTTATATATCAGACAGACTACACGCTACACAAAACCAACTGTGTTTTACAATTCAGTATTTCTGAGCCGGGTCGGCCGTTCCTAAGACAAAGACACCCTAGACCTTGCACAACATTTTCTGAATCAACGCAACCCCCCCCCTTTTCCTCCCAGATGGATGCTGGGGGCTATTATCTATCATCCCCCAAATGACGTGAGCACTTCGCTTCAAAAATATGTTTTCCTTTCACAGCACCATGGAAGACAACGAAGTCTTCAAAAGGTTTGGAACCCGCCTTATGTTCGAAAAGGGAGAAGCTTGTCGGTAAGCAAGTGTCTGCCAGCTCTGATATCTTTCGCTGTTCTGCTGTTACTCAGAATCTTAATGTTTCCATTCTTCAAAGGTCACCAAATATTCAACCCATTGACCTTTGTCTTCAGGGTTGTATATATCCTCATATCCCCTTCACTTACATACAATAATACATACATATATTCTATATTGTATATCACTTGTGAATGGATTTCTTCGCACATGGTCGTTTTCGCTTCGTGTATGCGTTTGGGTACACACACTTCAAAACAGAATCATATGGCATGGAATCTTGACATTTGACGTGTACGTCTCTGACAATATATTATAATATATAATTCTACGTTCATATGTTGCATGAATACTTTGATTGGATCTCCGCTGGGTGGATCCGATTACCCAAATGCAAATAGCATTTCACACATAAAATATGTCATGAACTGATTATTCAATGTGTTCAAACAGCTTTCTATCACGTTGAAAAATAATGTGCTGAGTGCAGCTGAAAAGACGTTTTGAAAATTTCGCCCCGACAAGTTCTAGCTTGACTCCCCCAACGTGGTTGTCCCTGTGCTTTCTCTGCAAGAAGTTGCAGCTCAAACTCGGAATATTGTGTTGTTATATCCTAACATAACGAAAGGCTAAAAACGTCCGATGCAACCTGGAATTAAAGACAGCTTTCTTGGCCAACAAATCAGCGATTGACTTAATTCACCTAAGGTTATGCTAAGCAAATCATCTTTGTCGGTTTTTCGCAATCGAAATTTTCTTTTCTCGCCTTTCTCCTCCATACTTCTTTCAGTAATCCCATATTTTCACTTTCGCAAATGGGTTCTTCACTTCTCTATTGAATCTCCGGATACTATTTTTTATTTTTTGTAGAAGTTTTGATGCATTTCTCTGACTCTTAGCGGTCATTCTCACAGTCATGCTCGTATGTACGCTGAAGTGTACCCGTGGGTTGGGTCCCTCAAGTATGGCTCAACTACGAACTTTCAAGCGTTATGAATTAAGTCCTTATACTAACGAATGTTCAACCGACACTTCACTTTCAAGCAGCGTGCATCCAATCGAACTATATCCGTTCAGTTCGTCCGTTTAGTTGGTCCATTCAGCTCATCCGTTCAGTTTGTCCATTCGCCTCGTCCGTTCAGTTTGCTCCTTCAGTTCGTCCATTTAGCTTGTGCGTTGACTCAGTTCTTTCAGTTCGTGTGTTCAGTTTATCCATTCAGCTCGATCGCCCTGTTCACCCATTCAGCTCGATCGTACAGTTGACCCATTCAGCTGGTGTATACAAATCGTCAGTGCGTCCTCTGGCACTTTAAGCCGCTCTACCTGCTTAAAACTATTCACTTTTGAATTTGATTCTTTAATTACTCTTAGGTATATACATGCACTCATGTGAGATGCTGCTTCGGTACCATTGCGCAGTCGCGGCTACACTGGTGAGCCAGTACATTAATCGAATTCATCTCTGATCTGACGGAGCCTCTGTCAGATGGAGCGAGCTTTAAAAATGGTTAGAAGCTCATATCGTGCAAACGTGAATAAGTGCGTACTAATGCCCATACTTCTTCCGAACGCACAAGTCGTCATTCGCGACAAACAAGAAAGTTTCTTCATATTCATAAGTACAAAATCCCACTCCAAAATAGAGGTATTTATATTGACGATCTACCACTATTTTACCGAACATTTTTATGATATTGCGTAAGCCAATTTGTGCAAGTTGTAAGTCTATCTCCCTCTCTTTCGCGCCTCAAAAGTTCCTGGGAATATTCATCAACCTGGCATATTCTCATCATACACAAAACTCTTGCTACAAACTATTCATGCATGAACTATTGAAATATTCGCTAATCCTCAATACAAATATTTAATCCAAGGAGAGAAAACGAAAGCTCAGGATCCAAAGATAGTCATTGTTATTACACGCAGATGCAAGAACCCATAATCCTCACCGTATTTGCTTTAAAGTGGAATCTGCTCGAAGACATAGTTCATATCAGCATAGCATTGAAGATGGACTTATTCTCTCCTGGGAGCAATTGCCTGCCATCCTTGAAATACTGTGAGATGCTATGCTGCAGCGATGAAGATATAGACCAACTTTCTTATAATGGGCTCCCCTTCTTCACTACCACCGTCGTTGCTCGCCTGTCTGTCTTCCTGAAAGAAAATTGAGTTTGCGAATATTCGAATGTTTCGAGTTGCAAATAAACTCATTGCTTCGACTTAAGGGTCAGTGAGTTTTGTTGAACAAATACTTGGTGTATGCATATATATTCGTTTATTGCTATGAGACTAAAGACACACTTCTCCTTCTTCAGGATGGGATGGCCTCTTTATGCGGTACAATTCCTACTCTCTGTATCTATTTCCCCCTCTATCCTTCTCTCTGTTTCTACTCTGTTCCTTCTTGTTTAAAAGATAGAATGCTTGAAATTCGTTTGGCCTGCTCGTCTGGTCACACGAGAGGTTCAATACCGGACGGTAGAGCTATTTGAATCAGGAAACGTTTAAGGAAATGTCTCACACTGGAATCGGTAGAGACAAGCACTCTTCAAACCTGTCTTTAAGACTTACTTGTAAGAAACTTTCTCTTCCCCCAGAGACGCCCGAGTCTCCGCACTTTCATGTACGCCTCCCAATTCCATCCCAACCCAATCAAACACCAACGACCTATCCAGGACCAAATGTCCGCATTCACTGCCAAACCAAGTTGTCCGAAATTACATTTCACTCTCCACCAACCAGTGACGCTGCTCTGTAATTAAATTCCCTCTGCACCAAATTATTCGTGCTTTCAGATGTTGCTCTTGGAAAAAGTCAAAGAAGAAATAGCTAAAAAAAATCTGGTATCCAAAGCGTGCACTTGAGGGTCCAAAATAAGTTGAAGACATTCTTAAAGGAAACTCAGCTTTATAACTGGATTTTAAACGGCCACTTAACCTTCTTCGTTTCCACCGTTCACTCGGTAATAGAATATTTGCTCAAGACCGCTGTTAGTAATGAACTTTCGACCAACCTACATTTGCTCAGACCGAACTGGCCAGACTAGAGCTCAGAAAATATCGATTATGAATTCGTCTACCAGACTAAACCTGGAATCATCATGTCATAAACATCTCACTAGGGGTACACATTCAATGTAGACACCAGACACCGAGGCTCAAAAAATAAATAAGGCCCCTCCCTTTTCTCCCCTTCTCCTCATCTCACGAGGAAGCCACTCGAATTCATTTCTGATGTTTCCATGATAAATTGTACTGATCAGGAAAGGAAAGCAAGGATAAAATCTTGGATAAACCAAGTATTTGTTGTATCTGGTTGTGTAACTCGCTCTGTGGAGAGAGAGAGTTGTGGGAGAGAGTGGTGTGGTATGGTTTGTCCATGTTGGAAAGAAAAGGTTGTTTGGTGGTAGGACAGAGGCAATAAAAATAGGTGTAAAGGAAGATACATGGTATGATAGCCAAATATAGGTTGGTAAAAGTTTAATGGAGCCTGTCCATCATGTGTGTGGGTTTGATGGTATCTACAAATACACATTCTGCCATTTCTCACTGATTGATCTTCCCTAAGAAAACCTAAAAACTCAAACTTTCTTCCCACAAGTTCACATTTTTTCGTGTTGACTCTATTTTTACATTACCTGAAAACAACCTTTCTCTGCAATACCCTAAAGTCTGTCTAGAAGCATTTGAACATTTCAATCCTGATGACATCTACTACTTTGAATGTTTACATACAAGACATACTCCATTCAATCAAATTGTATTTACTTCTCTACATTCACTTTCATTCACATTCAAAACGTTTTAGTACCAGAGTCTTAATAAGCGTGGTTCTTGAATGTTAAGAGAATATAATGAAACTCACGGGGCTGAAAGCTGGTACAAAAACGTAGGTTGTACAAGATGTTGTGTTGCTGTAAATCTGAAACATGTTCGATTTAGGATCAAGGTTATCTAAGAACGACGATGTTGTATTGTTCACTGATCAGATGATTCAAACTTGAATAAGGAGGGCACGTGGTCACGCCATTTCCTATTCAACTATCGGCTTGGCACATGTGTGACAAGAATATTGGAAGTCCTACTTGACCCCTACGAGTAGCACACATGTTCCCATTGATATGGTATGCATGCGCCTATTGATGTGGTCACAGAGTTTACTGGACCTCGTTGACTTCTTCCCTTGAACTTTCTGTCCCTTCCATGCATCCAATTCGCCAGTAGCGATTGTCCAAAGACGATTCCTAAGGTTGTTGTCATGAGTAAAACTCAAAATGTGTTTAAAACGATGAAGATTGATGCGGAATACAGAATGGGAACTCCTCCTGTTCGTATTCACCTCCATTGTTACTTACGCCAAGATTTCGAGAGTTAGTGTGTCAATCAAATCTCAGTTAGATGTGGGCATTCATGCAAATCAGTGTAGGGTAAAATCCTCTGTAAAAAGGATTTCAAATCAAAACCAAAATCCCTCCAAAAAAAAGGATTTTAAAAGGAAAATCAAAATCCTTCCGAAAAAAAGATTCAAAATCCTAAAACCTGGATTTTAAATCCTTTTCCCAGAATCCTTTTCAAAATCCTTCGATGTCAAATTCAAATAATGAGGACGAAATAAATGTTACAGGATTATGTATCTACCAACCAATTTACTGGAAAAAAAATATTATTTTTATATTTATATTACATTATTATTTATAGTACGTAACAAAGAATACTTATTATTTAAAAAAAAAGTTGTTGTTAGCATGTTAAGGTCACCGTACTTCATTGTTGTAAAGTTAACAGGTTCAACTTGGGTGAGGTCTGCAGCATACTGCAACCACCAGTTGCTTCGTTAGTGTTTGATCTCGCATGGTCGTAATATTGTGACTGATAAATACCTTAAGTATTCCTGGATGCTCATAAATTTGGGAAGTAATGTACTTGCTGTTGTTTGAGGCTGCAGATCATACAGCTGCCTAAAATTTGAAGTAATGATGAATGCATTATAAGTTTTGGATGGAAGTAATGTATTCAAGAACCATATAACTCCTAGGATATAATGAATATTCAATATTCTGCATACGTTGATTCATTTTACACAACTGATAACCTAACGACAAACTGAAGAACAAACAGTTATTGAATTTATTCTACAAAGTACAGTTAATCCATGCCTTTACCTATAAATTGCATTTCACATGGAATTCTCCAAGAATAAAACGTTTCTCCACAACAACGTCTCTCGAACAATCTGTAGAGGCAATAATTTTATCTGAACTTTTAATTAACTGAACTAAAGATATTCAACTAATAACTCAACTTAACGACAAACTGAAATACAAATACTAGTCACATTTATTTTACAAATTACATCAACGGTTTGTTTGCTTTGGTTCCTGTGGGTAGGTACATAGGTACATTAGCTGAAAGAGCCTTTTC
The DNA here is from genome assembly GCA_034693645.1 of Pergamasus crassipes. Lineage (NCBI taxonomy): Eukaryota > Metazoa > Arthropoda > Arachnida > Mesostigmata > Parasitidae > Pergamasus > Pergamasus crassipes. The sequence goes on along the minus strand of JAQFXQ010000171.1, from coordinate 929 downwards.
ATGCACGACCATGGCCTAGTTTAACCAAAGAAAACAAACCGCTGGTGTATTTTGTAAAAATACATGTGATTAGTATTTATTTTCAAATTTTTTGTTAAGTTGAGTTATTGGTGGAATATCTTTAGCCAAATTAACTAATAGTTCCGATAAAATTATTTCCTCGACAGATTGTTCGATTCCGTGGAGAGACGTTCTATTCTATGAAAATTCCGTGAAATGTAATATACGAACAAGAAATTATTTTGTGTATTTTGCAGAATAAATGTGATTGGCATTCGTATTTCAGTTGGTCGTTGGGTTAGCTCACCAGTTGCATAGTTCAGTTAAATTTATTAGTAATTCAGATAAATTATTGACTCGATGATGGATCGATTCTGTGGTTAGTTAATATTTTATGGCGTTTATGATCAACGGCGTGTTTCCGTACCCCTTGTAGACAATAGCTATAATTACCACGTGAATTAAATTTTTCATGTAGACAGATTACTGTGTGGAAAAAACAGGTTTTTAACGTTAAAAAGATTTTAAAATCAAAACCCTCGGTCATAAAAATCAAAATCCTTTTTCACAAAAAGATTTTAAATTCCTAAATCAAAATCCGGATTTTGGAGTTGGAAAAGGATTTTCAAAATCCAAAATCCTACCCAATACTGATATGTATATACAGTCAGTTGTTAACTTTTGTTGGGGTGTTTATTCGTACAAACACCATCCCAATTCCATATATAATAAACCTATACTAGTGGCATCAGCAACTAGTTTTCATTTCACAAAGTGAGCTGCTAGTACCGAAAAGTATCACAAACGCAGTCTCGGTGTGGGACTCAATGAATGCATTGGCCACATCAAGAAGACACCACCACACTTTCCGTTCTCGATTATTCGCGGCATATTCCGACCACCGAACATTCACAACGAACGTGGAAAGG
>JAQFXQ010000170.1:0-11011 GCA_034693645.1 Pergamasus crassipes | reverse complement strand
GGAAAGTTTGTTTGGATGCAGCAGTTCGGCATCATAATCGAGCATATTGCACATCAATTGGATGCAGTCCAACTTTTCCGTTGGGGAACCTATCAAAGAGTCTACCGGCAGATGAGATGCTACAAATAAAGGATATAGTTTGCTTGAAGGAAGAAGAGTTCTCAGAAGAAAAGGAAAAAGGGATTAGTTTAAGACAGAAGAAGTATCGTGACAGGGGATGCTCCGGTAGGAGTCCAGATGTGAAGGGTGGAGATTCGGTGTTGGTTCAAAGTGGTTTGTCAAAACAATTTCAAAATTTCAAATATTGTTAGAGTGAACAATAGACCTTTCTCCCATGATCTTCCCCACCCCCGCCAGGGGTTTCGGGGATAAATTATGGAGAACTGTTGGGTTTCAGTGGGTAGGTAGCAGAGGCCAGTCCCACACTACCTCGAGGCCCCTACAACATCTGGGCCATCAGGTGTGCACCAAAGCACTTCCCAAAATCTCCTCCTGAGATTAATAAAAAAGAGTGAACAACGTAGTGTCTTACTCTTAACAAACTCTATTTTAAAGAATATCCATGACGGAGTTTGGAGTAGTACCCCGCCGTGCTGAATAGTTAGTTGTTTTGTGTAATGTGTTCAGGTTTGTCCTTCACATTTGGAGACAGTAATGTCGCGAAAGGATACTTCTGTCCTCAATCTTTGATTTAAGTATTTAGTTCAGGGAACCAGAAAGTACCGGAGATCATTTTAAAGGATTCTGGGTTTGCTAATGTTTTCTTCTAAGTTCAACCGTCCAATAAGAGACGCCTTGTTAATATATATACATGTTCGAGATAAGTTTAGGCCTAAGCCGAGGTCGGGTAGTACTATATTATAGTATTATACTATATTATATTATTATTATTATTTGAGGAACCATTTACTATAATAAAGAATAGTTACTTAATCGATCAAATTTCTGCGGTCATCTATTCTATAATCTACATATTCTGCTTTTAGGCAACTCAAGTTGATTGAGATAATTGTTAAAACAGGGAAAATAAAACGGGCTGGAACATGTGGTTATTATGCGAGCTTGTACGATAGCAGCGCCTCTATTTTGAGGTGCCCCTGATGAAAAAGGGAAACTGTATGTTATGCTAATGAAGATCAATCAATCAATTAATGATATTATCGTCATGTGAAGTTCCTAACTTGATGGAACATAATATGTATACAAAACGATCGCTGAGTATCTCGCCCCTGTTACAAAAGGGAGACCCAAGGTCTGGTCATAAATGGAGGCTTTAGCTTTACCTTTTCATACATGGATCCCGCCAGTTTGGCGGGCTGGATAAATGAAAAATATAGAATCGAAGTTTCTCTAGCTCTAGCAGAGCGCTTTGCATCTTCACTATTGATGAAATGTAGCGTTGAGTGGTCATGTCCCGTACATCATTTATACTAAATATGCTAAATAAATTAAGTGGGTGGCAAATATGTCCTGTGCTTAAAATACCCACCTGTATCAAACCTCTAGTTTGAACCATATACGTTTACACTACTCCTAGGAACGGTTAGTAACTTGAACTCGGTGGACCGGAGTGAGTCTAGATATAGTGGATCACCCCACCACCGCTTTGGGGCACCCACTTCATCTAGGGAAAACCATCTCGGCTATATATATATATATAGGTCTTTTAAATTGCCCCCTACATCACCAGGCCAATGCTGGACTGGTGTTAACAGATGCGTCAACTTTGCACAGTACTCCACAACCACTTCCCGCAATTAAACGAATTTCCAAGCCATATTTCTGTACATACATCACTATGCTTCGTGGGGCCTTAGACCACATGGCCTATGCGGATGATACTGGATGATATGGAATCCAGTGAAACGTCTAGATTTCCTCGAAATCATAGAATCCGTTGCGTGTTTTCAAGTTATTTTCTGCTTCGATTAATTTCAATTGTATTATAGTAAATGGTTCCTCAATGGTTCCCCCGACCTCGGCTTAGGCCTAAACTTATCTTGTAATTTGACATACCCTTTCAACTTTACTGAAGATGGTAGATCGCTCAGCCTGAATGCTCAAGTTAACGTAATCGCCGAAATTTCATCCGGTTCCTTTTAGTGCTTATGTGGTTTTCTTTCGTTCCAGGCGAACAGCGGCAACTGTCCAATCTCCGGAGGTATCAAGGAAGAAGATGATATTGATGCCGCCCTTGATGACCTTCAGATCAGCCTCGAAGGAACGGCCTTGAACAAAAACAACGAATTACTGCAAATCACTCAGGTTCCACAGTTGGGGGCGTATCTGCGTTACCTGAAGTGAGTATCCGAATAGTTTTTATCTATTAGCAGCGAATAGGGTGTTTGTGTTCACCTATTCGATTACCGAATAATGCTCAGTATTTCTGCTACTGTTGTTTTTTATACTATTATCTGTGCAAGTCGGAAAATGGGACTCGCCTCTGCGTCCTTCGTGTCGGAGATTTTTTACCCCTCATTCTGGGCAGTGTTTAGGTTCGTCAAGGAATCGACGGGTGGCACAGATGACAGGGACCAATGATAGTTTGTTAGTTTCGAATTTCTTTTAACTCTGTTTTAACTAAATAGGCCTCGCGAGAAAGGCTGCTGCGCCAATTGTTGTTGTTGTTGCTGCTGCTGTTTCGAGTAAGTTAAAAAGTGTGTTGGGTTTTCGCTGTTGAGGTCGCGACTGAGTTTCTGTGCTTGTTGACCTGACCCTAAACGCCCTCTCACTCCTTTCCGCACACGCAGCGTCAATCGCATTTCGTGGCCATTTACCCTTTAACTAGATTTAAACCTTAGTGTTTAAAGTATTACTAACTTAGTGTGATTCCTCTGAAAATTGATGTCCACCATGCTGAGTTACGGAGAGTTCTGCGGCCCCTTGGACGTTGAGGCATATCCCCTTTGCTAACTCGTTCACCGCTCCCTTGGCTACAGCTACGCTTTCCGATCCACCATAGTTTCGCTGGACTATTGTTGTTTTGTACTAAGATCACATTGCTACATTACCAGCCAGACGTTGGCGTTGTACCCTCTAACCTTGGGAGCACTGCATTACATCCCTTAATATAGCATTTATGTGTTTGTCGTGCATATCGTAACACGTGGACATGCTACCTTGGGTTTTGACTTTGGTTTCTAACTCAAGTTTTTGATCAACAGGCCACGTAAGTTCACGCTTAAGGCTTTCAAACAGATGTACTTCGTATTCAGAGATACAATGATGACTGGTTACAAGTCCCGGGAGGCTTCGCAGACTCAACAGTCACAACCGCAGGTATCTCTTACTCTGCGCGGAGCGGAAGTCACTCCGGACGTCAACGTCTCGCAGCAGAAATACGGGATCCGCCTGGAGGTGCCGGCACCCGATGGCATTTCGGAATACTGGTTCAGGTTAGAAATCATTACTCATCAGAATATCTTCCTATCCTCGTGAATAAACAAATGTACATTTGGTTTTGGTCGTAAAAGCTCTGTTGAATATATCCGTAGATTTATGTCACATAATATCGTTTATACTTTGGGTGACATGTATATTATTCCATTCGTGATAGATTTGACAACGAAGACCAATACGCCAATTGGATGGCCGCGTTCAAGCTTGCCTCCAAGGGGAAAACCATGGCGGATGTTTCATACGAAACGGAAGTGATCAACTTGCGACAGTTCCTTAAGATGCAGAAGCCGGCTCCCACATCGGCCCCTGTCACATCCTTGGTACGTTTGTCCGTAGAAAAGCTTTTTGAGTTACGACTCTGCCGAGTATGCTTTACTTGTTATGAAAACATATATTAAATATGGTGTTACCGTTGTTTTGTACAGAACGAAGTAAATATGGAGGACTTCAGTGCCCCTCGCTTCATTCGCAAACGTGGAGCATCAGGTATGCAGAGGAAGATGATGGACGCTTACAGCAATGTTAAGGATCTCTCCCTTGTTGATGCCAAATTGCAGTACATCAGCGCCTGGCAGGCACTGCCTGAGTTTGGGATAACCTTGTTTCTGGTTCGATTCAACGATGTGTCTAAGAAAGACGAAATCTTGGGCGTTGCATTTAACAGATTGATGAGAATGGATGCATCTTCGGGTAAATATTAGTAGGGTCAAAGCAAATGATTCATGTACATGATATATTTCACGACAGATGGCCGATCTGGGGATCGAACTAGATACTTCCCGAGTTCTAGTTTGATTCTTTAAGACGACGTCTGCTTTCTCGGTGAAATGACCTACTCTCCACTCTGGATTTCACTTTCCGTGACATTTTCATTGCGGATGCTTTTCTCGAGCCTCAAGGCGTGTAGATTTCCGATTTTGTTATACGAAAGAAAATGTGTTGTACTGGGTAAAATCAAGTCTTTGCGCCGTCATACGAAAAGTGGTATCAAGTAGTAAATATTTCTTGACAACCGCGTGGTTGCAAGACAGGTACATATATATTGACACTGTTTCCTTGTCTTTCAGGTGATCACCTGAAGACCTGGCGGTTCAGCACTATGAAGGCGTGGAATGTAAACTGGGAGGTGAAGCAGCTGATAGTTGAGTGCGAGTCAGAGACCCTTCGTATCTCACCTTTGAGTGCAGATTGCAAGACAATCCATGAGTACATAGGAGGCTACATCTTTCTGTCGATGAGATCCAAGGAACAAAATCCCGCCCTGAATGAGGAACTGTTCCATAAGTTAACAGGAGGCTGGGACTGAAAATATTGGGCTTTGTGTTGGACTCTTGTTAATTTGTCAAGTTCGATTAATTGATTATTCATCGATGATCTACCTTAGTAAATAACTTCAGCAGTGTTCGTCATTGGCACTGTTCGAGTATCGAGTGTTAACACAGACCAGCTCTTAGTCACCTGGAATGCATGGTTCCCATCCTAAACCATAAATTCTTCTACCAATGGCTCTCCCTTCTGTACTAATCTTCCCTGTTTGTGAGTTTGACTGCTGCTCGCGAAACAAAATGCTCCTGCCGTAACCAATGCTAAATTTGCGACCTAAGATTGAGATGAATCGTGGCATTTACGCTGGGCAGTCAAATAAGTGTTCAAATTTCGTCCAACATATTAGTTAGTATCAAATGACTCAACGACTGTAACTCTTACCCAAGACACTCCCGGTAAACTGAATGATTTTCAAAGATGAGTCTCGTGATGTCCGACGCATGCTTCGTATTGTTACTGCTGATGTCTGCTTCGATGCACGGAATAGGCGTCGATCGTTGTTGAAGGCAAAGATTCGTGCCCGTGACGCGCACAATCGAGCTGAACTTGTGAAGGAGACAGGCCTTGACAGGGTATTGTCAGGTCCTATACTACCATGGGGATAGGGGAACTACATGGGCGGACCGCCCTTACTTAGTGCTTTCCCATCACACAATCTCTACCAAAACTGCGATCAAAGTTTACATTATTATTTGTGCTGAGAATAATGTTTTGCTAAATAATATTTACCTTGCCCCCCTCACTGTGTCGTCATGTGCCTTAATTATCGAGAGTTGTTTCCGTATGTTAGAGTAATATAATTGATTCACTGACCTCGGTTTTGGTTAACTCATCGTTTCACGATAGCCTTCGACAGTTCATTACGTTGGCTTGATCAGTAACTTCAGTACTATTCTAATTATATTTGTGTCAATGGTACATCTGTTTCTGGTGCATCATAGAATTTCAAGCGTAATGTGCATTTGTCTGACGAGTCTTCTCTAACTACTGCGAATGTGTTTACTAAAAGATTGCATATGTTTTTTCGTTAAGAATCGATATAATTACTAGCTTCATACTACTGGAAATTATGAAATCCTTTGGAGACATCAATATGGGGAAAATCGGGTGTTACTGGCGTCAAATGACTATTTCTCGGAAGTAGTTTCACGGTCTTTCTACCAGTTATACATAAATGGATTTCAATAAAATAAAGACGTCTTCATTAGTGTTGTTCTTACTAATCGAGTGATCAATTATTGGCGTACAGGGCAATGTGACTTTTCGAATTCTGGCTATCGGATTACAGGAAGCATTAATCCGAACTGTGGGATGGATGAGGTAGCAACAGTTATCCATGAGGAAATATGCTACACAAAATGAAATACATTCTCTGATATGACATCTTTCCCTGCTAAGCCTAAAACGAGCATATTAGCAGTAATACGGCAAAGATCTCGTTGCGTGCAGAAATTACCATAGCATTCGTGTTCAGCTCGGAGCTCCGTTGATATTTGCAATATTGATGAAACCACTGAATGCCGAAGGGAGGAAAAATAAGAACTCCCTGACCACTGAGCGGATGTATTACCTAGGATGTATAGTAGCTACTGAAGGCCATTTTAGTGGAATACCATTATGTGTGTAGTCATAATTGAGGAATGGCGGTCACGCTTGACCGTAGTCAGCCCGGGTGACAAAACTCGCTCAGGGAGTGAAATTCATCTCCAACGTTGAGACAAAGAAGCTATATACGAGATAAGTTTAGGCATTAACATGTCCACTGCACAATAAGGCTACCGGTGGTAGCTTGGAGACTTGTTCTCATCAGGTTGGTGATATAGACCTCTTCGAGGAACCATTTACTATAATAATGAAGCTATATGTCACGCTAATTCGTCCATGAGACTTCTTCCACTAGTCTGCCGCCCCTTGCAGACCAGCCGAGTAGATTGTACCTACTTTGCGCGTGTTCAACTCCGTGCAGACAGGGCATGATAAACGTTTAATTGTTGGTAACTGAACATGCGTCTTCTAATGGTCTAAGACGGGCAACTGAATACCCGCTCACTTTGCGTACAACCAGCAATAAACACGTTACAAAGAGTAAGATGAAGAACAAAAGATTGAGAACACCACAATGTGCCATTTATTTTGTTGTATTTATGGTTTACTTCTCCTCCTTGGCAGGTGCAGCCTTCTTAGGTTTTCTCTGGGCCCGGATGAGCGCGGTTGCACGTCTCTTGAGGGTAAGCTTCAGGTCACGGCGACCGTGAGCCTTGGCAAGTCCTGAAATACACAGTGACATACTTTTAACAAAGCCTTACGAGGAGATACGGTAATGGAGAATAAACCACAAATAAAAACAAAGCTGCCTACTGAGAATTGCATAAATGCCTCAATGATATTCATGAGCATCTATTTCCGTCGAGTGCCAACTATTTCATACGCTGAAAGAGTGAGTTTTCAATAAATATTTCCGTCGGGCTTTGCATACTCTATAACACAAAGTGGATAAAATCAACACGTACCATCAAGTGATTTGTTGATCCTTCTCACATGCTTGGTCAGCGGGATCTCCTTGATTCCCAGCGCGGGCTTTCCGAGACGGAAGTTACGATTCTTTGCGACAACTACAACGCCTTTGCCTGATGGGTGAGCCTTGACGCTGAGTGCATTCTTCTGGGAGAGACCAGAATACTTTCTGATATGGATGTTCTTGGGGTTTAAGGGATCGCTGGAAAACCACTTGGCACACTGATTCTTCTTGATTATGTGGCACGATTGTGCACGCAAGATCTGCCAGCAAATGTCTGCGGAAGCCATTGTGGGTAGACGTTGGCAATTTCAACGAGCTGAAAAGTGTGAAGACGACAATTAGGTTTTATGTTTGCATGTTGCGTCTGGGGGGAATATCAAAGCTACAATTTCCTTGGCTCTCATATCCGGTGATTGGGAGGTAGTCACATTTCTGCTAAGCATAGCTCTCGTTGAACACGGTGTGTTAGAAATATTGAGAATAGACCCACATCGACGTTGGCACTGAAACAGCATACTGTGTGGGGAACTACTACTAAGCAACAACACTAACACATCATGAACTTCATTTGTATAATCAGAAGGCGAGAACACTATTTATTTTTATACTAGATTCCAAGATCATACGCAAAGACAATCAAGTCGTTTTTAAGGTAAACCCAAGCTTGATGATCCACAACACGAGTTCATCAATGTGTTTACGACGACCAAGGAGCACTAAATGCAGAATCACGGCCACTTCATCTGAGCCTACATGAAGCACTAAGTTCACTGAACATCGATTTTAACTTCTTTTTATTCAACTCAATTAAATCCACTGCAGTTATTCTAACCATCACATCAACTGATAGGTCTAACTACACTGCCAGGCTACAACGTTATACATTATCTGTATATTTAGTACAGCTACAAATGGGCTACCAGGAATTCAAAAACCGCGCATGACTTGGGCTTGAAGTGCGATGGAGAAATAGACAAGCATGTTTACACATAACATTGAAACAAAACAAGATGCCTCACATTTATACTTTTTGAACCAGCCGATAGGTTATTCATTACTATTCAGATATTTCGTTTAGTCAGCAATAAATCAGTTCCCCGATCCAAGACACAAACACCTGGTGTTCCATTCCTACCGCGCAAGGATTCGAACATTATTTGCAGTAATGTGAAAGAGCCGCCTTTATTCAGTGATATATTAAATTCGGAGCTTCAGTACGTTAATTATTATGACCTCGTGGTTCGTGTGTTTCTGAGGATAATTCACACTTATTAAGTTTGGCAGTCAAGTTCAACATTGATTTCGGGTGATTTTGGTAAACTTACTGTTTTGAAACTATTCATAAATTATGTCACAATTAAACTAGGTATCCAAATAGCCAGCAATAAATGTATTGTTTGACTCTGTGCTGGGCTACTTTGGAATGATACAACCTTGGTCACTTTAATATCCGTATAATACAATACAAAACACCTTTAATACTTCTAACCTTATGTTCGAACACACCTGGTGTTTTTAGGACCCAAATTGTGACAGTGAAGGTTGATTCGAGATGGAATCTGCCTGGAAAGCCATAGAATGCGTTGTGTCTCACGGAAACTCAACAGATCTTTCTATCCCTGACAACATCAGGTATGTAACTTGAATAATTTGAAGTAGATCCTCTAAAGTAACTATACTATACTACAGGGAATGTCAATCATTAGCCTAAGCAGAGCAACAGGTCAGTTTCCTATCTGAGGTAATAAGGTCGTTCAATTTTGATGAAGAGTGGAAGAATTATACCTTCAAGATGTGTATCCACTTTCCAGTAAGGATTTCAACCTCAGTCTAAGCGATGACACTGATTGGAACAGAGCACAACTTCTTCTATTATCCGTCCACCAACTACGAACATACTTGGAATTAAATGGAGACGACATCTCGATTCAACAAAGAAAGATACTAGTATCCGCATTTGATTTCATCGTTGGATTGGGCATTCGACAGAATCTACTTGCAAATGTTCCAACGAGTACTCAGGTATGTCATGAACCTTGCGTGTATGATTCCACTATGTCTAGTAGCTCATATAACTGATGAGGATATATATGGCGTGGTCCTGCAGATTTGGCGAACTCGTCAGAACAAACACATACATAATAATTGCGATTTCTGGCTGTCTCATAGTTTTCTCGCTACACGGCGAGTTCAACAAAGCGAAACCTGAGTACTTCCTTTGAACCACAAACAATCATTTCTTTTGTACTTCTCTTCTAGCAAAATCCATGCACGGACTTGAAGGAATCTTGGTTGCGGTACAGACGCTTGGTCACTACAGTGAGGGCTATTGAAGTTGTAATTCACTCCAAATCCTCATCACTTCTCTCAAGCATATTCTACGAGTCTCATCTTCTGCACTTCGTCATCGCTCTTCAGCAGCTCTGTTATGCTCCAATTAAGAAATTGGATATTCATAACGTCGCTGAAAGCATATGTAATTCAAAATCTTTGCCCAAACTTCTCCAACATGGCTGTTCCATAGCAGAGGAAGCCATTCCCGAGATCATTGTGTCAGAAATGAGGGCGGATAGAGCATATTTTCTTCGCAAGTTTGACCAACTTTCAACAACAATCTACCAACCTCTACTCATTCGTAGCCTGCTAGATATCATGTCTTCCTCCCGAACACTTCCTAAATGGCTGAAGACTTGCTGTTCGTCCTCTTTATCACAGGCCTTGATGAGAAATAATGGTTTATCTAACACATTGATCACCATATCGGAATTTATGACATGTTCTGATTGGAGACAGATTGAAGCATTTGCATCTCTGTTGGCAGCTGTACCCAACAGCTGTGATGTGCATGTCTATATATCAAATATTGCTCACCAGGTGTACGAAGTTACCAAAAACTGCTCCGATCAAAAACAGCTGCAGATACTGGCTTGCTTTTGCGGTATACTGTTGGGCAGTAAGACTGATCTCGCCATCGACAACTTTGTCGAGCTGCTTTTCAAGAAAGAGTTGACCATCTTAAGAGGTGAATTCGCGGCGAAGTTGGAACCTCAGCAGACCACAGCCATATTGTCTTCGAATGACTTGGACGCGCACATAAAAGTAGTGTCAAAGCTTCTACATAATGCCCCACGTGATTCAGTTCTTCCGGAATTCTTTTCAATCTTCATTCCTCTTTACATGCGAGTTCTAACGAGTCCCAGTTGTCAAGTTTCCTCTCAAACTATTCTGGTGAAACATCTTGTTGCATCACTTGTGGAATCTCTTGATCCCTCTGCGGGGTTTCATCTACTTCTGTCGTATTTCGAAGATTCCTCATCACTTTTGCCAGCCTGTGGACTCAATAATTGCCTCCCACTAATTAACGATTCAGGTAGAAGTATTAAGTTTATTATGAATAGCCTTTGTCTTATCTCACCATTTCTTTACCAAAGACCTTTTTTCTGTTTAATTTCTGTTTGCGACACTGCATCTTGGCGTCTTAGCTCACGTAAAGTGTTGAGTTACGCCAATTTGATTGGTTAGTGTCGTACCAGTTTGAATGACTAAACCTGAAGTCACATTAGAAACTTAAATATGTCGAACGAAATCGTTGAAAATACATTGCTCAACTTAAGGGTTGGTTGCGAACCTTTCATGTAATACTTAGTTGTATGCTTCTTGCTTTATTCTAGGTGGCATTGAGTTTATTGTTGAGCCTATGGAAGACCGAGAGATTGGATCGGAACAAATTTTAGACGATATTGAGAACTCAGCCAGGGTTCTAGTAAA
>JAQFXQ010000169.1:0-11025 GCA_034693645.1 Pergamasus crassipes | reverse complement strand
ATTGTCATCCGGTGTAATCCTCTAGTGATTGTCATCCGGTGTAATCCTCTAGTGATTGTCATCCGGTGTAATCCTCTAGTGATTGTCATCCGGTGTAATCCTCTTTGAATTGCCCTCTGATGCTATCCTCAATAGATTGTCCTCTGAAGATTGTCCAGTGGTCTCATCCTCTGTATCCTTTGATGAAATCCTACATGGATTGTCCTCTGAAGCAACTCTTTATAGATTGGATTCTAGTAGTGTATACTAGTGTAATGACCAATATATTATCCTCTGGTGTAACCCTCTATAGCTTCTCTTCTCGTGTAATCCACTATTAAAACTCCGTTTCCTAAAATCATCCCTCGTGTCCACAGTCCCCAGCCATAGTCCTGTAGAAGCCAAGTTCTTTGTTGCAATTCGTTGTAGATAGACCGATGGTGCAATAACGCACTCCTAGTCGAGGCGCGAATTAGGCTGAAGTTTCCTTGTTTAATAACGACGTTAATATTTAATATTATTTATGTATGAACAAAAGGGTTTAAAGCCAAACTACGCCATATTTACTGATATCCACAAATAACTTAGAGCATGCCAAATGATCAAGTTCTCCGTTTGATGCGGAGTCCACATATCGAAGCGTACGTTGAAATTCTAGCTTCTAAATAACAGCAGAGACAGAAAAACAAATTTCGCGACCTCATCTTCTTGCGTTCACGCGTCAGAATGCGCAAGCATCATTCGTCAAATTCCGTTAGCACAACATGTATTCCACACTGAATTGATTACGGTAGCTTGATTTCATGCTTCTGTGTAAAGGTAAAGGGGTACCATTGTTGATCAGACCTTGGGTCTCCCTTTAGTAACAGGGGTGAGATACTCAGCGATCTTAGAAGCTCGAATCCGGGGGCAATTCAACGAACTTCAGGGCCAAACCTCTTCAAAACACGCTGCTGCTTTTTTTTAAACTGCGCTAATGATTTCTTGTAAGACCAAAAAAAACTTTTGTGTATTTATTTGAAAAAACGTGATCTGGGCTGCTAGCACTTCATCAATCGATATCTCGGATATGATATCCAGGTCCATCACGTTCTGTTGAACGTCTTCTTCCAGTTTGTTGGAAACTTTAACCGTGAGCACCATACCAACTTCCAGGAATCGAGCAAAGAAAGCGTTCTTATTTTATACAGGGCAGGTATATTTCAGATGTTGTCAAATTATTTAAAGAAATATGTGGAAATGTGCAATGAAATACAACATGATGAGTCAGATGTATTGCATTCTTACGTGGAATTTCAAGGTTTAATACTATTAAGAACTAGTTAAAACTGATCTGTGTGGATGGGGAAATCCAATGTTGAATCACGATGCCAACACAACAAGCGTCGAGGGTGCGGTCGTTGACGATATACTATTATATGAATATAAATACAACACAGTTCCCGGAAGCTATACCGGATCTTCGTTGTCAATCGTTTATTAATTAAGAATGTATATATGTGCATACGTATATATATACATAATATGTATATACATATATATATATTTATAAAAAGGTGTACCGAGCAAAGTGGCGTGGTGATAGCGCGTCGGACTTGCATTCGAACAATCTCGGGTTCGATGCCCATGTCGGCTCTCCTGACATAGGTGTTCCCAGCCTTTCCGTATATCACCAGGTGAGTGCTGGGATGGATATGGCCAATCCCGCGACATGGACTGTGATACCCTCCAGCGGGCGCCGCAAAAAAAAATATATAAATGTAAATTTCAGGATCGTTCCCTGACTAAATTTTACTAGGGGATTAAGATGGGTGAGGCTAGGTTTCATGGATAAGTCGCCCCTATCCACAAAACCTAGGTGAGGCCTTTTACGGCAATCTGGTTAGTTCCACACTACAAAGGGCACTTCCCTTGCGTGCGGTTCTAACCTCCTTCAAAAAAACAGACGAAGATCATCACGGGTTCCATTAAGTGATAGAATTTGAGACGGATATTTAGTTAGAAAGTATTCTTTATTATAAACACGAATTACGGTAAAAGTAAACGTATGGTTTAGAAAGTTATCGCCCTTCATAAATGTGAAACTATAGGAAGTATTTCCTAAGGCGGGCTGCCTCCTCGGCCATTTCTTCATCAGTACGGCGCTTCTTCTTTGGCTGGGGGTTATCCTGAAGCTGCCATGCATGAAAAATAATAAAAAATATATTTCTTCACGTGATTGCGTACGCTTATGCTCGTGACTACTAGTTCTGTCTTATCCTACTAATAACTTCATTATTTTTGCTTAAGCAACGTTTAAGGACACACCTCAGTGTATATATCATTGTCATTCTTGAAGTCTCCTTCATGTCTGGGCAGGATATGTACATGTAGATGGTTGATACTCCTGCCAGCCAGGACTCCATCCTGAAGAGAAATAGTGGAATCCTTTGCATTATACTCAGTCTCAATGGCCCTCTCTACCTTCTCTGTGAGCCACATCAGATCCGTCATTTCCTCAGCGGTCAAGTCCCCAAGACGGACGGCGTTTGGTCTGAGAGGAGCCACAAGGACATCTAGAGAGAGCACATGTGTCAAGGAAGATTGTGTTCGAATTAAGATTGTTCATACCTGAATGTTAAGGGTTGATGAGTCTGTCTTGAACTCAACCTCTATCACCTTCTGAACCTTGGCGGCTGTGTACAAAAGGTCAGCCTTCTCCGCGAAAGTGAGATCCTTAAGACGGTCCACAACCCGAATAGGCGATACGAGAACGTCTTTTTGGTAAAAGGATTTCATTGAGGAAAAAAGCCGTGCGAGTATACAGTCAGGCACAGATGTTTTTTTTAAAGGTTTGCTACTGAAAATGGCTTACTCTGTACGCAAATACTTGAGCGTAGAGAGCCCCGGGTGGGCTACTTTCTCTGCCGGAAGACTGTTTATTGATTTTTGGTAGTATATTTTCACACTATCTGTGGACTGTAGCGCCCATCACAATTGGGATACTTCTGTCCACCCGTGATTGGAACTCAGTCTATACCCGTATGTACTTATTAAATCTACTGACATAGTAAAATCATATTGAAATAATCGAAAAACGCAAATAGCTATGGTTTAACACCATTATGGTCTTCAATAAAAGGATACGTCCTGTCAGTACAGGCATCTTGTTGACAAACGCCATTGATAGCCCTGTCCTGAAGAACAGCTGCGAGTTAAGCAGAGTCACCTGTCCGAACTGATAAGTGGGTTGTGAGTCGATATCTGAAAACCAGGATATGATACCATTGTTCAGGGAACGTTGCACGAAATACAAATTGTGCAAAAAGCATCTCTGAGTATGCGATGCATAATGATAGTACGTACCCTTTAGTGAATATACCGGTTCCGCCTGTCCATATAACTCAGGTCGTCTATGGTTCCACACAGGCATTCCTTGTCTCACAGTGTCCAAATACTCCAAATTAAGATCCGCGTAAATGATTGAGTTCGTGGTCTCAGACGCATGGGCCACGACTGTGCCCCAGGGATCTACTACCTGAGAACACAACGGACGTAAAACATCACTACATGAACCATGAGTTCAGTGATAAATTCAGAATATGAATATGTAGAATTTGTCGCTTTAACGACGAATAGCTGATGAATATCCTAACAACGGGTATAAAGAGAAAACATAGCTGAAAAGCAAAGATGAAAATGGTAAATACGAGCCCCTCTTGTTGGTTTCAATAAAAACATCCTTATTACTTACCAAGGAATGTCCATAGGAAGATCTCTTCGGGTTATGTACTCCTACTTGAGCCGCTGCAATGACATAGCATTGTGTTTCTATAGCTCTAGCCCTCAGTAAGGACTCCCAATGGGCATAACCAGTAGATACAGTGAATGCTGATGGGTATGTTAGGATCTGCGCCCCGGATTTAGCCATGCTTAAAGCAAGTTCTGGAAACCTGTAATACGGTGGTAATAAAGACTAATGTTTATAAAGATGGACTAAACAAGTCATAAGAGTTCGGTTCTCAAAATTCACCTCACTGCCTTAATTAGAGAACGAGCGATCTAAAGTCTTGGACTGATTGCTACATGAAGTTAGGTGAGGTACTTAGGTTAGGAATAGTCAGTCGATTCAACTCCACTGATCCACATTCAATTGCACACTTACCTCATATCATAGCAGATGGCCAGGCCAATCCTGCCTACAGGAGTCTCTACAGGAGGAGTCAACTTCTGTCCGCTAAATGCGAAATCAGATTCCTTGATTTTAAATGTGGGAATGTCAATATCGAAGAGATGAACTTTATCATATGTAGATTCTACATTTCCTGATGAATTTATCACAACGTGGGTATTGCGAATCTTCTTTTCACTATCTGAGGGGTCCTGGAAGTTGACAGCAGAATAAACTCAAATTTTGTATAAGTTGAACACCGATCGTCCTAGGACGATCAGTGTTCAAAAACACCACAAAAAGTCATAGAAAGCAACTTGAAGCAATTGAAGAGTCAATGTGAGCATCCAGTTATGATATTCACAGTTGGTCATTGTGGAACTACACATATCTGTCTGTTTATAAAAAAAGTGAACGTTTGTCTGTACATCCGTATAGAAATATATATGGCCTGACAAAAAATAATGAAATTTCCCACACATCTTTCTTAAGGTGTAGAATAGATAACTCCGCACTCAACATTCAATTGAGCGAAAAACGTACTTTTTTGATTAACACACTTTCAAATGTTCGATTGTGTGACAGACGAGGGGCGAAGCCCTCGGGAAGCACCTAGCTTAGAACAAACCAAACAGCTGATGCAAATAAATACCTTAACATGGAGGCTGCCAATAGATATCCATAGATTGCATTCCTTTGCCAATTGTTTATACTTTGTTACTATAGGTCCGTTTAGAGGTTCAGCTAACTCATAAGCCTGATCCCTACGTTCTCCGACGAAGTCTGCGCACTCCGGGAGGAACACCATCTGTGACACAAAGGGAAAATAAGTACAATGGAACAGTGACAGGGCAATTATACAACATTTAAAGGTAAAAATAATATATATTATTAAAAAAATTATGTAATTCATCTGCTGATTATGCATAAAGCACCGCCTTACCTTTGCGCCCTCATCTCTTGCTCTCAAGATAAGCTTGGAGCATTTGTCAAAATTTTCCTCCTTGTTCGAGCTGGAGGTCAGCTGACAGACCGCAACCTTGTGCATGTTAGAAGATGTTGTAGAAATCATTCTGAAGCGCTGCGATGAGATATATTGAGATTTAATCAAATAACTAGCAGCCCAACGTAGGGAAGATACAACCATACCTTAAGTCTGAAATCACATGAACCGGTTGAGATGATGTGACTTCATTTACCATAAATTGTTGAATAAAAAAGAAAAAACTCGCATTGTGATAACTTATGATATTATTACTATTATCACATAGTACACGCATCTGATACGTTTGAACTGATGTCTACAAGTTGCACGGTAGAACAATATAAAACAGTAGAACAAAAAATACTGTTATTTCAACCGGTGACTATCAAAACAAACATTCATCTGTATAAGCGTGTGAATAAAGGATGTACAATGGTAAATGATATGAGAATTAACTTTATTTCACTTTTATTTAGTGTAACTTAATACAGTTGGTATCATTGTTGGAAAATTTGAGACCAAATGATACATACGAGAACCGGAGAGGTTTTGATCGACGGACCCTGTGATACGGGGGCGTTAAGAAAACACAAATTTGATAGGAAAAGGACGACGCAGAATGAAAGTGGGTGAATTAATAAATATTTTACTCATGTACATACACGACCTCAAACAATTCAATAGTGCTCGGTACAGAGGCCGCCTATTCATGTATTTACAAGTGTACATTAATTTGGGCGTTCAGCCCAACAGCTGCTCAGGCTGGAAAGGACAATCAATGCATTCAGACAGACATTACACGCGAGGATACACAGATGTGAACACAATCAGTCAATCTACAACAATCTTTTGTGGAGAATTTCATACACCATTCGCTGCCGGAAGTACGGCATATCCTTTTGTCCAAAGTTGATCTTGGCATCTCGGGACACATACTCGGCATATTTGCACGCAAACATGCCGCAGTCGGAACCGTTGCATTGTTGTGGAAGTTCTCGAAGACAAGTCAAGTTCCAGTTTTTCGCATCGAGAGGCGTATTCTTCTTCGCAATCATCTCGTCATCTAGATATTTAAGCAGAGTGGTGGTGCAATGTTGAGCATTTAAATGATCACTTAACATCGAATCGTAGTAATTAACCTCCTTCTTCCGGAAGTCGATGATCGCTAAACACCAATGCATACCCAGATGAACGGGGACGATGATAATGTCATATGCAAATATATCTTCTCTGCGCGTCCATCTCTTCACCCCGGAGTGTCCTTCTATCTGCACCTTGGAGTAGAAAAAGGTGTTAAAAGAATACACTTTAGGCAGGCGCAGCTCCGGTCGTTGGCTACGATCAACGATTAGATTCATATAGAAATTGATGATAGAATCATTTAGCCAATTGAGGCCACGGAGAGTGTCAATGTCTGAACGGGTGATGCGTAGTCGGAATCCTTCCACGATACACTGTGTTGTGGGCTTGCGGTAGGCGCACTCGATCTCGGACATCATTTCGCGTGTTAGGGGAGGACACTGGGGGCCTTTCTCCTCCGGCTTCACCTTCTCCTGACCCAGTAACGACCTCCGTTTAGATATGTTTGCGACAGCCTTTTCCCTGCGCAAGGCGGTCGCCTCCCGCTCCTTACGTAGACTCTCTAACTCCTTCTTGAGCTCTTCCAGCCAAGACTCGTTCGTTAAGATATTCGTGGCAGAGTCCCTCGATCGTTGAATTGATCCATTAGATATATCCGAGTCCGTAGATATTAAACGGCTCTTGGAAATATGGTCTCCTTTCTCGACAGGAAGTATTCTTACAACGTTTTCCAGTCTCCATTTGGTTACGCTGGGTGAAAGTGGCTCCAAAGTGAATGGCCTGAAATTCACCGGAACTGTGGGCCGCTTGGTAGATGAACGCTTGAACGTTATCTGAAATAAATCCTCAGTCAGTTAGACATCCGAAACAAAATTCTATGTAATCAGGATTCACAGCCTATGACTTGTTAGTGGTAGCATGAGATTGGATGGAATTAAAGGTACACCGGATAGGAGATAATAAAGTTACTGGCCATGGTAATCCAAGCTCACGACGACAACTATCGAATAGTGTTTTTTTTCAGCTATCCGACGTTTTATTTTATAAACATATATATTTTTATTACATGTAAAACATAAAATAAATATCGAATAAAATAGATATCAGACCCTCTAGAAAATTGCCTTCTCTATGTGTTAGTATCAACTTACCTTAGGCGGAAACTTGAAATAAGAATCCAGCATTTGCTTGTAGGCATCCCGTTCTTTCGGTCTGATCGAATTCTGAGCACTCTTTCGATAGTATGGCATTATCTTATCTTGGGCTGTGGTCCGGCCGTTACGAGACTTATACGAGGAAGTTGACAGCAGACTTGAGGAGGATGAACCACTGACTGACGATGCTCCAGTGGCAGAATCCGAACGGGGAGAATTGCGGTACTTGTTAAACATTACTTCAACCGGTCTGACCGTCTCAACCCTTTTTACATCCTCTTCGTCGTCATCGGCATTAATAGCCTCATCATCATTCATGGTAAGTATAGCTTGACGGGGACGCGAGGTATTTCGAGCCCAGTTCTGAAGTCCATTTATGAAATAATTGTCAGTATCCGGGGTGTATTGTTCCACGGCTGCTGCCACCATGTTTGTCACTCTGTTACATGACAGGCCACCGCCCATCACCTGAAGAAGAATGTTACATTAGAAAATGACCAATTAAAAGTATTGGCTTAGATGTCAAATTAGTAAGGCGTTCAATGGTGAACCGATATGTACCCAAATATAAATCATAACATGGTACTTTGCAAATTTCGTCATTCTCCCATAGTTCGGGAGCATAAAAATACAAAAACGATTCATAGGCAATGAGGTATAAAACCAATAGCGACGCAGTCACAAAGGACTAGAAGCTGAGTAAATTCCATGTTAGACTTCTAGTTTCTAATTTATAAGAATTCTTCACAAAACTTGGGGGCATATTTTCTGTCAACAATAGCACAAACTGCCTAGATTGATGCGCAAGTTCGCTCAATTCGGTCTATACGGAAAAAATATATATATATATATTATTATGCCCTGCATAAGATGTAGATGAGATGAAGTGCGTTCCACAAGTAGCATTTAAATGCAAAGTCGATATCAAGTCAATCAAATTCAAGGATATTCGCGCTAAACTTTGGGAAATGGCTCGGGATATTCCAGAGCACTGTGCATAATCCGTCGAGAGCTCATATTTCATAACCAACAATCCTAAAATGACACGGAATTCTAGATACTCAACCAAAAAGTACGGCACCAATAACACGTTTTCTTGGAGAACGAAAAGGTCGTTTCAGCCTGGCACACATTGTAAACATTCTTAATGAGCATAAAGAATCCTAGATGGTTAATACTTAGCTTCGTAATTTAGAGAATGCCTTGTGTCAACTCAACTCCACGTCGATTTGGATAAGCAAGTTGGCTGGCCAAGCCGCCAAAAGTTGTAACAGCCAAAGAAGTGCCGTGCTAGTGAAGGTGAGGTCGTAGTTAAGAAAAGAAGCAAATGACAGTTCACTTTAACGTACAGTTAAAATAATGGCGTTCTACATAGTCCAATTGTTCATAATATTTAGAATGTTTATTTGGCTTCTCATTATTAAAAATGACAAAATAAACAAATAAAACTCACCTTTCTCTCCAATTGTCGAACGGGAGCCACAGTTGATTATGGTGTTTAAAATCACTTAAAAATCGTATTTGGTTCAAACTGATCATTTATTGAAGCATCAATGCAGTTGGAAATATGAAAATCACATAAATTCTGAAATTGTACCCGGCCGAATGTAAATAACAATAATCCTCCCAAAACGAAACCGGATGTTAGGACCGGCTGCTACCCCGCGTAATTCAAAACCGCAAACAGACCGTGCGTTATTTTCGTACATATACAGCCTCAGCAGAGTTCATAAATAACGTATTACTTTCACCGAAGTACTTGAATTGATAACTCGACGATCGGAAGAAATTAGTTCAACAATGGCAACACCCATAGCTAAAATCGACCCGGCAGGCTGTTAGACTGGAGAGCGGTTGGAATCCACGAGGGCGCGGGTGAGTTCAAATCTGACACATGGCGCAGCATTCTTAATCAATGGTTATAAATAAATTCTTACTCAAGCAAAAATATCCACAAGTTCATCCTTTTAAATAATACTTTCAAAACTTTATTTGCCATATTAGCTTTTTAATATTACACCGCCTGAATTGTTTAGTGACATGGACTCAAACTGTTCATTATGAACGAAAAATCCCTATCGTAAACATGGCCTCTGCCTGAATGGCTTTAGAAACTCAGAAACAGATTTGTGAACAAAAAAATCTTCGGTACAGTTTTTATTAAGTTATGAGAAATTTATGTTTCTCTCGGGGCATTTAAGGAATAATTCGGAGAACTAACAAAATCACACATCGAGAGGAATACTTCAGGATAATTTCAGTAAAGTTATTGAAGGTTTCATAAGAACTACAAGTTAAATATTTGATCAGAAAGGTAGAGGAAGCCCGTTACTCAGGGTCTCGAACTTTCTCGAGTGGGGTTCTTTGTGGAAACAATCTGTATTATAAATTGCAAATGAAAAATAATTATATAAAGTATTATTATTATCATAAATAATTTATTATTTTCCTACAATTGGTGTTTTGGTAGTTGTACAAGGTCTACATATTTTTGCGTCCACCTTGCGTCAGCTCAAGAAGATTTACATATTTCACACAGTCGTGTCTCGCCATTTTGCTTTTTTACATCTCTTTGATTATGCCATCAAGCTTTCTTCGGTTTCATAATAATGTATTTACAACGTGAAATCATACAAATGTTCAAATATGATTTTCAAACCTAAAGGCGCTTGGAAATATCTTAAATTTATGGCATATCACTATGGCTGGGTCATTCTTTCATCATTTGCCAATTTGGTCTCGTGTTCCTGGGTCCACCCCCAGCTAGAGCTTGGGGGTTTGTTTGAGTCTTTAACTGGTTTCTATTTTGGTGAAACGCTGCTCTGACAACACCCTGGGGACCTCCTTGTGGACCGGCCCCTCTTCCCGCGCCCTGCTGTCCATTTGGGGGACTGTTCCTCGCTTCTCCCGGGTTCAGCTTATTCGCCATGTACTGAATAAATTCTGGATTCGGTTCAGACAAATTGGGAAGCTCAGAAAACACTAGACAAAAATCTCCAATCTTCTTCAAGTCTCCTCCTTTTCCTGTATACAGTGTCAGCGAATTTTTGAATAGAGAGACATATCCCTTCGTCAGTCTGCATATATCGCCTGGCTCTAGTAACCGTCCGGCCTCGTTCCAAACTGATAAGTTGATCGATCCGGTTTTATCGGAAACTTTACATGTGCGAATTTCATTTCCATCTTTTGTCGTATTGACTTTTCCAACTTCCAAAACAATAAAAACACAATGTAGGCTCTTGATTCCGGGCTTGAGATCCCGCAGATATGTCTGTGGTTCGAGCTTCGGTGTTAGCACTGTTTCAGGCATTGTGGAATCTGACTTAAATACTGGCAAAGAAACACTATTCTTGGAATAATACAACTGAGCACACGAAACGGAATATTTCAAACAACGGGCAAACAATTTATACTCTGATGGACATACGACTAAACTTGTATTTTCAACGATTACAGGATCTTCGATTACCGAATGGCCGTGTTGTGATGCCTAAATGGAGAAAGACACCACTCAGATAGACTCCTGACGTTCTAAAGTTACAGATTGAGATACCACGTCGAGTGGCAATGGTAATATTTGGACAAGTATTTTATAAGCAGGGTGGTCGCATGTTGACCGAGTACTTTATAATTAATGACTCATACATAATATATGATAAGTTGTCAGATTTTGACAC
>JAQFXQ010000168.1:0-11041 GCA_034693645.1 Pergamasus crassipes | reverse complement strand
GCTGGTGAAAGACGGTGACCGAGAAAGACGGTGCGAGACACTGGTAGGCACTGTACACTTGCACTGTTGTACCTACAGTGTTATGTGTATGGTCCGGGCTTGTTTGGGGACAGGAGTCAGGTGGCAGACAGTGAGGGTGGGGAGACTTGGAGGCGGAAATAGTCCGGTGAAGGAAGGGCAGATGGCAGTAGTAGGCGAGGTACGGATCACCACCTCAGTAACGTCCTCCTCATCCTGGTATCCCGAGGCGGGAACCAGCAAGGTGGCGTGGTGGTAGCGCGTTGGACTCGCATTCGGAAGGTCTTGGGTTCGGATCCGAGATCGGCCGTCCTGATATTGGTGTTACGAGTCTTTCCATGGATCACCAGGCGAATCCTGGGATGGATGAGGCTAGCCCTGCAACACAGACCTTAGGGTTAAAAGCGGGTAAACAAAAGAAAGAAATGTGTGTACTGTAGAGAGCAGTCCACCAGAGGGAGGATGCTGAGTCAGCGTGTTCAACAAGAGCCACGAAATGAGAGGTTGGCCAGTCTCATAGGAGAGGGTACCAGATGGACAGGGACGGAGAGACAGCAGTATGACGAGCGTTTTTGGAGCGGGTCGAGTGATGTATAGTGAGGTGAAACAGTATACTGAGCTGGCGATTCAACGAAAATGTTAGAGGAAGGTATAAAAGCACATATATGGTAGATAGGGCTGTAAATTTTTCACCATCGTGAAACGGGAAATTCTCAGTTTCCGAATGTTTTCGGCCGAGAATGAGGCTTGCCTACAATGGGTGCAAGTATAAATATACTAGATGACACAGATCTCAGTGATATCAATGATAAAGAATTCGAAGGAAGTACAGATCCCTGGCAAGAACCCTTGATGATATGATATAGGCTGATATAGGAAGGGTGGTGGAAGTGGCCACAGATGTTTGTAATCGTGGAAAGTATGTTGTGAACAGGGGATGCGGACATGAAAGATGACATTATTAATACCAGGACATCCATCCATCCATGATGGCGATGATGAGGAAGGTGATGATATTTGTGTATACATCTCCCATTGATATAATCATCCCCCCAAGCAGAACACCTATTCGATGAAGCGGACAAAATTAAAGACTGGCTGTGGTTCGAAGATTTCATGTGACACGATTTGATTCAGAAGTGGTAATTAGGCAAACAGATAAAAACACTATCGCTATTGACAACGATTCTGGTACGACTGTGGACATCGAGATAAAAAGATGGACGATTGGTAAATACTGTGCTGAATGGATACATATGATGGGATATTCGGAAAAAGGAGGATTTTATGTAAATGTATGGGAGAGTATAATATCTATGAAAGTTTAGCCTAATTATCATGGTAACAATCACTTTTATTATCTTCGTTGGGCTATTTGTATGCTTTATGCACACCATCAAAAGAAAAAGCTTCCGGCCCTGTGAATAAGTAAGCAACCTAGAAAGTCCCTTTCTAAGATGTTGACTAGCTTACCATGTACTTCTTATCAAAAATCTTTGCCGTCTCAGCCCGAAAATATCAACTTCGCCTTGTTCTACCGGTAAATTCATCATCTCGTATGTACTCAAAGATCCGAACCTGCATAACGACAACAGAATATACATATATACATCGTGGGCGTAGGCAGGGGGGGCAGGGGTGTGTTTTTTTTTTGGTCGGCGCGCCGGGTTGTAAAATTCTTCAGAGGAGAGGATCGAGCCCCCCCCCCCCTAGACGAAATCCTGGGTACGCCCATGCTGCGCGGGATGTGAGGTTTTGTGTTACCATTCGTTACTTTGGGGATGAATATTTCCGTAGACTGAACTACCTCGGCTCAAGATTTGTTACCCACTAAGCTACGAGGAGCATGAGGCGGGGGGCAATGCGTGATATCACTTTAGTGAACTAGCGAATAAATTTGGAGGGGGCGGGACTTCAGCTAGCCCACATACCCCTCGTTTCATGAACGGTGCTAAGGATCGTGCAAGACGGTGAAGTTTTTTTTTGTAAAGCGTCATTCAACAGATTTTTGAAAGATTGCACCACGTTGAACATGGGAGATTCAAATTAAGAGTCACAGAAATGGTATGTTGACTTCTTTTTGACAGCAGTTCTGGACGAGTTTTGCCGCCGTTACCAACCCGAGTCCAGCTTCGCCTATTAAAGCGGTGTGTGCGAATTCGGAAGTAAACAGTCAACTTCGTCAAAAGGATCGGACAAACATGTACCAGTTCCGGGGATTCATAATGATTAATATTAATTACTAGAAGTAAAACACGGGTATAATTCAAAAGTCACAAAGTCAAATTTATTGACAGGGCTTTCGAGAATACATTATACATATCATCAGTGTCTAGTGCTAACGACTCTAACTTCGAATTCAAATGTCTCTTTGTGGAAAGGTTCTCGGTTTTGCTTAATATATTCAGTATACGTTTTAGTATGAAACCTTTTGGATATCCACACCTGAGCAAGTCATCTTCAGAAGCCTAGAGCTCCTTCTTCAGGACAGCCTTGTGTGATGACAACTGTGTGGCGCGGTGCGTGAGGAACTCGACCACTCCGGCTTCATGATTGGTTGTATCACCTAAGGTGAAGTGAAGATAGATTCCACTGTTTGTGAGCTTATGATAAACAGATGCTTCTAGCTTATTTGCCCGTTGTTTTATCAGCTGCTTTTCATGCTATGTTTCACATTTCGGAGGGTCCATACTTAAATATGTACAGAAGACATTAAGGAAAACCGAGAACTCGACGAAAAATACTTTTGATGGAGATAAGATCGAGGAACAGACCCTCGTCCCCCCATACATCCCACAGTTGATATCGAGGGTCAAACGGAAGCTAGTTCAAAGGTTGAAAACCAAAGTGATATCCAAGCCCCGCATGTCTCTGGAGGGCCAAGTCAGCAAACGGGAGCATAAGTATTCGACTTCAGAAATGTAAAAACTCGTTTACAAAATCAATTTCGGTGAATGCGAAGCGTTGTTTCTGGACGAGACACAGCGCAGATTGAAAGATAGATAGGGAGGCCAGTCCTGAGCACTCCGGCACTGAAATGACTAGGCAAGGCAAATAATTTTCTGTCGAGAAGAGCAACGGAGGCAAAACGAACCATCTCCAACAGGAACGGTCTCAACAGAGATGAAGGATTAGAACTACTTGACTTTTATATGCCTTTACTACCCACCTTTCCTCCCAAATCTCGCTCTCACAAATCATTCTACACGTATCCTCCTCTCCACAGAGAGACATTTGAATTTGAAGCTGGAGTCGTAAGCAGTAGACACTATTGCTGGTTGTAATGCACACTAGAAAGCTGTCAACAAATTTTAACTTGTGTCTTTTAAATTATTACGGTGATCTACTTCAAGTAATTAGTAATCATTCTTCGAAGTCCCTTCTGAAAATTTCCTTTCTCAAATCATCTTAAAACGCAAGAAAATCTTTGCCCAGTGTTCCCAGAGTAGAGCTGTGTCAGCAGTCGCGAGTTCTCTAATTGCCGGGATCCGTCCTAGTACTGGAGGGCTTTCATCCCTCCCGTCCTTAAAATCAATAAGTGCCCGATTGTTTTCATGACCTTCCGACATAGTATTGAATCAGGAATCGGATTGGGGTGCATTTCGACAACAAACTCCTAACTAAAAGTATGTATTGCAACGATGAACACCTCGTGGATGCGGGGATACATCACCCCGGAGATGAGAAAGAAGAAGTTTCATGTGGTCTGAAAGGGGGCAGATAGGGTATGGCCACCGTGCCTAGGGCAGATGGATACATCGTGGTCGTATGGTGGTAAATGGTACGGTTTACAAGGGACAAAAATTACACTCGTTCATAATGAGATGCATAGCGTACACTTAGGTGGCGGAACAAACTGTAAGAATGCCAAATGTAAGGTATAATGAAAGCAGAAGTCCAATGCATTGCTCTCTTTTCCCTGTTCATTTGCGGAACTAATTTGGGTCTAGGAGAATGGCCTGGGGCGTATGAAAAGAACTTGGACTTGCAACGCAACGAGATTTCGCGGGAGATGAATATTTGTCTGATAAAAATAAGAAATAAGTTGAGCGCGATGTCCAATGTAGCATCCCCTTCTGATAGGATAGTTTATTGCCATAAGTGTCAATACAGTTCGAAAACCGGATCGTTAGCCCACTGGAGGACTATGTTGCTTTTTGGCTGTTGTTTATTATTAGCACACGGCTAAGCTATATAGCACAAAAATTGAACTTTTTTTTTTGAAGCTGCACACTTCGCACAGTGAGAACTCAATAAACTGATGGTCAAACTTGACTCTTGATTTCACAACTTTTCTTTGTTCAACAAAATTTTGAACTAATGAAGGTGGTTTTCAATATTAGGGCAACGCTTTCCAGTCGAAAGCTCTTACAAGAGCAAACATCTCTTGCATTGAGACAGCAATGGGTGGAGGAGAAAGCCACGTCATAAACAACACTGGAATCAAAATATACGAGCTATAATTCTGTTGCTGTATTTATTTATTTATTTATTTATATCCATAAAAGTTATCCACTGAGCCACTGGGGCGATGGGACAATGTTTCCATCGTTTTCGCAAGAAGCATGACCGGCGTCGGAGATCACAAACAGTATAAGGAACGAGATGGTTTCCATGACACAAGCAGCACAACGACCACCATGTTTCCACCCAAGAAAAAATTGCATTACACTCTCTGTGCCTATTTTTAAATATTCCCGGGCACACGGGTGCAGTGGTAGTTGTTGGATACATTCAAAATCATCTGTTTGTTGGTAAATATTCTCCGTATCCAAAATTCCCATTTGAAGTGTTAAGGAGATATGGGGTCATTCTTTGGAGTTGATAAATTACAGCGTTTTTTCGCGATTATTCGTGAAAATGGTGGAATTAAGAGATCATTTCTGAAATTCTACAGACAAGAAGAACTGAAGGATGGAACTGTTGTTGGAACCGATATCTACGGTGAGTGACTATTTGCCCTTTGGTGATCTGTCTACGTACTAATGAAACCTGTCCCTACAGCCTAAGAATATTTCAAAAGTGTATAAGTGTATGTTATTTTTCATAGTAACATATTGATGAAAGTATGACCCTCTGCTCGTTTCTTTTCCGCCACAATTAATTTCCCCCATTTCTCTAAAATGTTCTCTACGAAGAGTACTCTAAGAGGAAGAAAATATTTCGAGAATAAATTAAACTGGAATTTCGTATGTTCAATGTTTTGTAAATATTCACTGAATTTGGTCTATATACTAAAGACCTATCCCATACAACTTGCACTATAGATCTGCGACTTTCATAGTTCAATTCCCATATCTAACCATTCCCGATACAAACCATCATTTAAAGACACTAAATTCATGTAACATTTTCTTGACTAATTTAAGGAAACAAATACTTCGAGAACAATCGCTACTTCGTGGGTCGCAATCGCTGGGTAGAGTTTGCGGATAAAGTGAACATGGATTACGATGGATCTCAGATTCCCCCTGAGTGGCATGCTTGGATGCATCATATGTCAGACAAGCCCCCAACCATATCGCCCCCAGTTCAATACAAATGGCTAATGGGGCACAAAGAAAATATGACGGGCACATCTAGGGCGTATATGCCCTATGATACCGTACCACCTAAGATCGAGTCCTGGAAACCTAAGAATTAAGCCGCCGGGCAAAATATTGCGTACAAGGATCTTGAGGTTGAGTCAGCGTAGTTTTAAAATAATATCTTTTCACTGTTTTCACACGTTCCGTAGAAGGCATGAAACGAGGTTGAAAAAGGCTGTTAATAAACAATAAGTAAATGAACGAGGATACATGTTATATAGTAATCAGTTTGTTTTTATTGTTTTTTGCTTAGTATAAAATATGAATTTCACAACCCATAGAAAAAGTATTGCTCTCAGATACATACATTGCAAATCGGTCACCTGGATATTAGGCAACCAACATGGTTAATATCTCACTCTAGATTCTACTTCAGTTAATTCAACTCATTAAATAATAATAATGATAATCAGCCAAATGAAACATCCATTGTCAATCTCGAGATCATTCTCAAAATAAAACTATTCAAGTAAAATTCTAACACTACCTATGGACAGTTGGTTAGCATCAATTTAATTTCGATACATGTAAAGAAAGATAAAACTAACAACACCCGAAACTTGGGGACCGCAAAGCACATTCGCCCATTCACGCGGTAAGTGAATCAAAAAAGTTAAATTCTTCCTGGTGCTACCAAAACGATGTAATTGAGCGATGAATCAATCAATTGATAGGTTGAGCTTCTCTTTGCCTCCTGCGTAGATTATCAATTCTCTTGCGAACAATCCCCAGATGCTTGCTAACGTACCCCTCAGAGGGCGCCATCTTGCTCACGGAAATCAGACATTTCTCCGCGACATCAAGTTGTCCAGCGTTCACATGTACCACGCATATATTGTGCATGGCCTGCACGTTGTCAGGTTCAATTGCCAGTATCCTTTCGTAGCAGTTCTGCGCCTTCTGTAGTTCCTTCATATGATTTATATAGACATCTCCCAGGAGTGTCAATGCCTTAACATGATTGGGATGGTGGATAAGGAGTTGCTGGAGAAATGGTACCGCATCAATTGGTCGACCAATATCAGCTAGCAGCAACGCTAGATTAAAGAGAGCACTTCTGAAAGAAGGTTTCTGCCGGATGGCGATTTTGAAGAATCTCTCGGCATCGGAAAACTTCTTATTATCGGTAAAAAGCATACCGAGATTAAACCATATTCTCTCGTTGTCATGTCCAAGTTCTAGAAGTTTATTAAGGCGGGATATGGCAAGCTGGCGTAATTGCGCGCTCCCGCTCTCCTGAATGAGTATGGCGGAGTTCATAAGAGCCTGCTCATGTTCAGGATTCACCTCCAGCGCTTGGTGAAAGTACTGTAAAGCATCAGACGCTTGGCCCAACTCTATGAGAACGACACCCAGGTTATAGTAGATATCTGGATTTGTACGGTCTAGTTTTAACGCCATTTCATAGACATCCTTGGCCTCTTTTGTCCTGTTCAACTTGATAAGGACATCTCCTCGATTAATGTAGGCCTGGATGTAGTCCGCTCTCATCGATATCGCCTGACGGTACAATGCATCGGCTTCTTCCAGCCGGGATGAATTCCTAGCGTAAAGGTTTGCGAGATTCAGGTATACATTCAAATAATTTGGCGCGATCCTTGTGGTGTACTTCTCACCTTTCCTGGGTCGCGGCATTAGCTTCTTCGCACTAAGAAACGCTTGCTCCGCGTCGTCAAACAGGCGAAGATTATTGTATGTCCTCCCGACATTAATATGGGCGCCAATATCATCTGGCTGAACCTCCGAGGCTCTGAGGAAGAATTTGAGTGCCTCTGCGTATCTTCCCTCAGTCTCCAGAGCATGACCTATGTTGTTATAGAGCTTTGCATTATCAATGTTAACTTTCAGACCGCTCTTGAAGATTGAAAGCTCCGAGGTCCAATCCCAGTTGCGGTGAAATGTCTTCGATGAATGCGAAATTATCAATACTGCACACAGAATTTTGATGAACTTTGTAAAGAATGAAGATCGCTGCTCTGAGTAAATTAACAACTTTTCACAACCAAATGCAACAAAAAGCGAAAATCCCATGCTGGGGAGATAAAGAACTCTTTCAGCTACGACAAAGCCAACGGGAAAGAGTAAATTGCTCGCAGGTAGAAATGGAAAGACGATCAGTGACCAGGAGAAGACTGTCACCTGAAACTGCGGGACGGTCATTTTCACGCAAGATTGGTAGGCTATAACGGCAATGCAAACATAGAACATAACAGTACTGAAATTCCTCAAGTCTAAGAAAGAGGTTATCAAAGGTATCGTGCCCATAGTCC
The DNA here is from genome assembly GCA_034693645.1 of Pergamasus crassipes. NCBI lineage: Eukaryota > Metazoa > Arthropoda > Arachnida > Mesostigmata > Parasitidae > Pergamasus > Pergamasus crassipes. The sequence goes on along the minus strand of JAQFXQ010000168.1, from coordinate 3,165 downwards.
AATCACAACAAAGATGGAACGGGTTCAGTAAAAGCCAGAAATTAACCGGCAGAAGGTAGTTTAAGGTAAGTTGTCTGCCAGGCGGATCTGCCACCGCGGCAGGATTATCGAACTTGGTAAAAACTGGAAGTTGAGCCCCCATTACTTTGATCCTGGCAAACATAAAGGCAAAGGCACTTGCCAAAAGGACAAGACACTTGATTGTAGATGCTTTGAACCATGGAGGTGGACTCTGGTTTGGCTGTTTCAACCAATGAAATAAAGATAGGAGAAGATATTGGGGTCTGAGGCGTTGAACGATGAAGAGCTCGTAAGCTCCACAAACACCCACGACCGTGATACCCTGCTCCTTACAAAGGGTGGCGATGAACATAGAAATAATACAGCATAGAAGAGGCAGTAATAGAACAGATTTCCGGTGAGTAAACGTACATTTTGTGTAACTTAAAAATGAAACAAGAAAGAAAATGCTACAGAGAGATTCAGCCCGACCAACAACTCCTGTTACGGCTTCAGTGTGGATAGGATGCACAGTGAACAATAGGGCGGCGAGAAAGCCAGTTTTAGTGGAGACAAATAAACATACTGTGTGAAGATAAAGACAAGACACAATGGAATGAAGTAGAATGTTCCCAAGATGGTAACCAAGAGGATGAAGACCATGGATCAGATAGTTAATACGGAATGTCAGGACGGTTAAGGGACGGTATGATTTGTGACTGTGCTCCTTGTGCATCGGTGTTCCCCAGAAATCGTTGAGAAACAACCGGTATATCGGAGTTGACGGACGGAGGTCGTGGTTATCGCGAATGGCCGAAACATCATCGAATACGAAGCCGCAGCTCAGAGCGTTTGAATATACAACACAAGAAATGATGAATAAATAACAGTAATATTGGCGCGGAATGACATTTTGTTTGAGATTCTTCTTCGTAGGGGTTGGGCATGGGCTTGTAGATTTTGAACCTCCGATGAACCGCCAGGGATTGGCAATTTTTTCAGTCGGAACATCCATGATATCCCCTTCCATACTTTTCATGGTCAATACTTCTCACGAACTAAATCACAACCAAAGTTTAAACACAATGGAAAGCATTATTCCTTCGAACTGACGATTCTGTCGGTTTAAAATGGTGTCGACGAGGGTTTTATTTATATCTTCCTCGTTGATGATTCTAATAACGTTTAATAGGATGAATGGATTGAATAATTCAGTTTAAATCACATTTTTCATCACCTTTATTGTGTTTTTGTTTCTGTCCTTGCTCGCACACCGGATCCACCGGAGCGACAAGAGTACTCCGGGAGTAGTTGGATACATGAGGCCGCTTCGCGAGTCCAAGCATGCCCAACGAGCTTCGGAACAGCCCTGTTTGAAGTGCGGAGAGGTTTTCATTATTACACCTGTGAACCGTAAGTTTTCATTTAAAAGTACTTGTGGAGACAAATTGCCAAAACTGGCTAAGATATCGATGGAGGCATGATTGGTAGATATTATGAGAAAAAATAATTATTTAAGATTGGTGAGCATTGGTTTCGAAAGTTTAATATATTAAACTGGGATTTGATGCTGCCACACCGAATGCCTGTTCGATTCTGAGAGATTAATGTGAGATGTAATTAATCTCAAGAGAACTTAATTGTTATGATTTGTCTGACATACCGATGTTGCCCTCTAAATTACACTGCTAAAAGGTAGAATATTGTTTAGAAGATAGCCGACTGTGACAAAACTTTAACTCTCTGGTTGTTTATTCATTTTTTGATTTATTTATTTACTCATTTATAAGAAAATACCAATCATCGATAATATTCTCCCATCATCGATGGATACAAGCGTTTGATGCAAAACAAGAGGATATGGGTAATATCGAGACACAAACAAACAAACAAGATGAAATATTATTGAAATTTTATCAAATTTGAATATTTAATGGGGACCTAGGCGTGATGAATCCCTATTTGTGGAGGGGCTGGTCTTAGTGGGGGTGATCTGGGGGGGGGGGGTGAGCCCTCAGAGCCCTCAAACTGATGTAGAGTGTGGACGGCTGCAGTTATGATGTTATATCGAGTTTCATTCATATAAAACTAAGTGCCCGGATTATACTAAGATCTAAGTTCATCGCTAGGTGTTTATAGAGTCTCGTATTTTGAGCCAAATCTTTATATGAAGTATGTCAGTAACAGAGGAGGAAAAGCAAATCAATGTGACTGGAAGACCTCGAACTAGATTTATGTCAAGTCATGGCATACCTTGACAAAGAAGAAAAATGTCTGAAATAATTTGATGCTAACTCGGCGCAACATCTGATCAATCCATGATCGTTTCTACGAATCTCCAATCATTTATTTCCCTGAACCACCTAGCGGTGAAACTTCACAATATAATTCTATAACCACAATGAGAATTGATAGATAATTTTGTTATGTACAAAACCTATGTGGACTTATAGGAACACTTACAAACGGATAGAAGATTATTCCATAAAGTCTAAATCACATATTTGCAGTGATTGTATATCTTAAGTGGCATGCCGGTTGCCTAGATTACCTTGAACCTCGAGATTGAGACTATGATCTACTAGAAACTGGGAAACCATCTCCTATGCGGAGATCGGTTCTTTTCCCAATCGTAAGTCTTAGTGCAGGGGCGGGAATTATGTCGAAACGGACTAACAAAACTTGTCGGATACGTACAGATGGACCAACGAAATATTGCAGTAGTTCTAGACCATTTAAGAGACCACCCTTAGTGGAACTCGCGGTGAAGTTGCGCAGAGAAAGCGTAATTTTGAAGGAAGGGTGAAATTGATTTCATGATATTGTGAAGATAATGATATCGGAATGAGCTTGTTTTATTCGAAGGATCTGTCAGAACGATAATATGTGCTGTAAATAGTCGTCTTTGAAAAAAGGGGAGATAAAGAGATAAAAGCTGGTAGAATAAAGAGATAAGAGATGAAGGTGATGTGGCTAACGTCGATAAATGTGACGTAAGATGCGTAATGGGTTAGATAGATCGTTAGTGGAAAGAAAGATAAATTTGAGAAACGTTTGAAACTTGATATGAAACTTTGTCAGCCGTGTGTGATTATCATGCAGTATGATAAACAGATAACAGGATAAAGCAGACAGCAGGATAATATCCTTAAAGGTTGCATAATG
>JAQFXQ010000167.1:0-11047 GCA_034693645.1 Pergamasus crassipes | reverse complement strand
TGAAGCACGACGACCTTAACATGTTAACTATAACTTTTCTTTAAATAATAAATATTCTTTATTATGTACTTACTTCACATAACATATTTAATTTAATCTGAAAGGAGGCGTATGTCAGTGTAGCGGAAGAACTAACCAATGGTTATCATAATATAAACGTAACAACGAACTATAAGTGTTCATACGCGGTTCAACCTCCACTTTCCGTGATCTGATCCGTAAAAATGATCTTCTTACCTCAAAAGATCACGAAAATGGTGAGTCAAATCAAAGATCAAAAATCATTTTTTTTATCTGATCCGGAAAATTATTCTGATCCCATTTTGATCCGAATCACGCCCATCACTGTTGGGCGCGAGTCATTTGAGCGTTCAAACTGTATCTTACACTAACTACATGCATCGTCGGCTAAACTGGTAACTAAAATTTCGAGCCCAGGTGGTTCAGAAGTTGGAGTTTACTTTTACTTTACTTTTACTGCATCGTCACACCCCATATTTTCTTAGGTATAGTATTTCCACAAGTTAAAGTGTACAGATTCTTTTTTCTAGATTCCACGAATTTGTCAACAGCATTACAATATTTTGTTTTGCAAAAAAAGACGTCGTCAACCGCCCAAAGGAGATCCATACTTTTTGTCTAATAATATCTCTGTCTTAACGAAGAACGAAGTCATTTGTCGACGGGATCATGTCGGACGAGGATAGTACTGACGATGAAGTTACCGTGCCAGGAATGAATAGCCAGGTTTGTGGCACAGCCTCAACTTATGTGTCTTGCCCGCTGCATTGAAACAGTTTTGGATCCTAGCTTTAAACTGTTTAAGTATTCCTTTTCAATTTCAGTTAACGGCGATGAAGAAGGACCGAAAAAAGAAGAAAAACGACAGTAGAACTAAAAAGAAACTGAAACTTTCAAAAAATGTCACTGGGCAGACTGCCGCAGCCGTGAATCGGAATTTGGACAAGGTTTCCGGAGCAGTGTTGTTTAGTGGTACGTATAATTAATACAACGTTATATCGACTGACGCTTCAGTAATGGATTCCGTCATGCTTGAAATGTTCGGCCGTTTCTTTATTTCTATGTAAAAAAATCTAATCAAATATTATTGCTATTTTACGCTCCCTGTATTAGTTAGTTAACTCAGTTTTATGCTTCTAGCTCACTATGGGGCAGTCAAAGGAATGACGACGCTACTTCAATCCCACTGTCAACGATTGCAGAAAGCTTCCATGCACAATTCTCCACTAAAGCAGTACTGTTGTGAGCAGATGTTTCTTCTCAACCTTCAGATGAGAGATCGGCTTGATAAACAGGTGAGTGGCCTTTTCTATTACCGTTGTGGAAATAGTATTGTATTGCTATTGTGGAACTTTCATTGTATTGCTACTGTGGAACTTTTACTGTACTGTATTGTGGAACTTTTTTTGTACTGCATTGTGGAACCTTTATTGTATTACTATTGTAGAAACGGTGGAAGTTGCATAGTTTATGAGTATAGGGTCTTATCCAATCATTTCGTAATCGTTCGGAAAAATGTAGTTAAAATCTAACAATCCTGATTCTGGGACCCTTCACGGGAATGCGGTCGAATGTAGGAATGTTGTGCCCTGTACACTTCATCCTTTGCTCATCGTGCTCCACCTTAGTCTGGTAGGAATTTTGTGTCGTGCACCGTGGTAGTTCCACAAATGTTCTATTCAAGAAATGTTGTGTGTAGTACCATTCTGTCGTTTCCCGAATTACGTTAAAGGCGTAAGCGATTGTATATTCGTCCTACTTATCTGCTTGTTTCCCAAAGATGATCCTGGTTTCGGAATGTTATACATCGTATCAGTTTTTTTTCTCAACACCAATCTGGTTGGCTGTAGAAGTCTTGTACGTTCTTCCATCTTTGTAGCCGTGTCACCTTTATTCTCGAACCATTTAGTGTTTCTACGCTTGTGGTCGACATTAGGAGTATTGGCTCATGTCCCACCATTGCTGCCTTTCCACTATATAAGTTCTACTCCATTTTGTACATATGAGTGTAAATATAGTGAGCAGTGCCCCTGCTGTGAAGTGTCTGGATGCCTTACTGATAGCGAACTCTCATGGCATAGCCACGCTGGGGTAATGCGCAACCGTCTGGGTGGTACTGTACATAGTCTGCATCAGTCGCGACAGGTGGGAGTCCCTAGAGGGAAAATGCTGCTGGTCCTAACCCCTATTTTTATTCCACTTCTGTCTGCAAGTGCAAGTATGCAAGTGTACTGTCATCACTCCACATCTCCCATAACAACGCTCTACGTCCTGCATACCGGGTCTGTTCCGCATCTCTATAAGACGCACATTAGTTTGAATATGAAACTATATTTTCAAGCCAGGACTAGCCTCGCGTTACGATCTCTTTTTGGTTCATCGTCCCCGTCTCTCGTCTCTATCATCTCTTGTTAGCTCTTCTGGTCCGCCACGTAATGATAGACTTAATCTTAATTTATCAATGCCTTGGACGTCTTCTAATTATGTCTTGTAGCACTTTAAGCCTATTTGCCCTTGTCGGGAATTCTGTTCCGATTGAGATTCGTGTTTCTGAAAACTTTCATATGTTTAAGAGATTTAAGATTTGAGATTGTAAATACCAAATTTTTGGGAGACAGATATAACATTTTATTCAAAGAGTGTTGTCTACCGTAGTATGAGGGACTTCTCTATGCAATGCCGACCGGCCAAACACTGTCTCCTTTTCATTTTGAATTTGTTTTGACCTTCGTTCTTACCTTCACGGACGAGTACACAGTTTCGTTGCTTACAGACAATATCGTGTGTGTTTATTCGAGACTCCCTGGAGAATATATACTACCTTTGTGAGCAAATATCAAAAGAAGAGGTGCACTCGGCACACCATCTGGCTCTACTCATCCAGCAAACTTGTATCTCCGTATCGGAGGTTGCGAATGTTCTTGAAAAGGCCACAGAAACGAAAGTGAAAGACTGGCAAGCCATCAGCCAATTTCAAGTGAATAAAGCATACAAGGCTGCTCAGGAAGCGCCCCCGACTCTGATGAGCAGTTATGTACCAAAACTTGCGGATTTTGACAATGTTACTCCGCTTGCATTTGGTCGTTACTGTAGTTTGTATCGGGCGCACTTTAAACCCTCTAAAACTAATGTCGTGCTCAAGATCGTGCCTTACACCAGGTTCCCACCTTTCACGCAAGAACTCGAGCAAGTTTTTGTTGACAAGGCCGTCGCAGCTGCACCAGGGGATCACGGTGTCATGAGACAGTATTGTGCATTTATTGTAAAACCAAATGCTTATGTTATCATGATGGATGGCTTTATTCCACGACAGGATATTCTCAAAATATGCGACGTTGTTGGATTCCTGTCTAAGGAGGCAGTCGCGATTATTACGCTTCAGGTTGTTTTAGGTGTTGAGTATCTTCACTTCAATGGATTCATCCACCGAGATATTCGGCCGGCTAACGTGGTCACGGACGAGACTGGTCATTGCAAGATAATTGACTTTGATCATTCAAAGATATGTCGAGGACACTTTAACACTGATAGGATGGTGTCAGCGTTCTTTCTTCTTACTAGGGCGGAATTTCAGGATGGCCAGGTACCCGGTTCCGTGCTATACAGTGCGCCCGAGGTTATTCTACAAAAAGGGTACGGACGTTCTTCTGATTGGTGGTCAGTTGGTATTATGGTATACAAGTTAAGCACTGGTGCGCTTCCGTTTCGGGGGGATACCGCATTAGACATACAAGCGAAGATCGCCACACAGGAATATTGTTGGCCGAGAGCTGACGGCCAATCGCATTCTGGAACTGCTGCCAGCAAAGAGTTCGTACATGACCTCCTACAGAAAGTCCCAACGCAGAGGCTGGGTAGTAGGAGCTACGCCGATATAAAGAATCACCACTATATTCTCAGCGTCGTGCAGGGACTGGATATCGTGAAAGAGGTAAACAAAGGAAGGGAAACACTCCATAGCAATCCGAAACATAGGGTGAGTTCTTCAACTTTATATCAGTCTGTAATGTGTTTCAGTAGGTGTGAAATTGGCGCGTTAATTATCATCCTTCCCTTGTAAGGTTGTCGGCAACGAGCGATTGTTGTGTATGAGCGCGGTTTTCGCAAAATTGCCTGCCGTTAAGTCTCCCGCGAAGAAAGGTGACTTTCTTCTATTCAGTGCGTTAAAAGACGAACGCCCCGAAGCCATCGACGAGATGAAACTGTTGAGCTATGCCTACCCAAAATATCGAAAGCTGATGGACCGCTTGAAATCGGAGGGATTTTTCGGTAAGGTTGCCGTCGACTTTATGGCAGCCAACACGCCACCGAGGAAAGACTTTGAATACCGGGAACGGGACGTACACGAGACTCTACTAGATGCCACGCTCATTCAGGTTCAACAGAATCGTGATGCTATTCTACAGAGAACTGAGGCATTCATGCCATTCTATACGATTGATGGATCTACATACTATGTTACTGAGTTCTCAACAACAATGGGAGACGGAAACATTGTATACCCCATCGTCAGCAAACACTGCTGTATCGCAGAGACGGGGTCCGCAGTAATTTCAGGTAAACCCATGCCTCACGTTCAAAGTATCATTACAAACTACGTAAGTTTTCTTAATGAATGATTGTTTATCTTCTTTCAGGTGATATTCTTTGGAGTATCGCTGGTACCCGTGTCATTGGGGCGAGTATGAGTGAGCTGTCGGATCACATTAGTAAGAGCTTGGCAGCCCGAAAGGGCGGAAATTGCCTTGAATGCGAGGTCTTGGCTTATGGAACTTTCCGCTTGTACGATAGCAATCCGGCAACACTCGGTGAGCGGATTATGTTAGAACAACCGCGCAAGTTGACCATTACCAGACCTGATGCACGTAAGTTAGCTTTGGCGGAAACCCTCGAACGTTTCATATCTTAATCAATCGGTGCATTGACGTACTCCCATAAAATTATTTCCAGACTCTGTCTATCTTCTCACCAAGAGGATGAGTGTCTGGAATATGAATACGAGTCAGTTCGACCACTTTCATGGCATCGTGTACGTCAATTCGAGTATTGGCGTCAAAGAAATGTCAAGTGTGTTATTTGGGGACGTCTTACTGAGTGTCGATGATAAGGAGGTGGGGTCCTGCACGGAGACAGAAGTACGTTCTGTCCTAATGAGTGCCAAAAGCACGTTGAGCGTGCGCATCATTGAAATTTCAATTCTTCATCGGAAGGATCTTTTGGAGTCAACACCATCGAATCCTAAGGTTGGATCTCGTGCAAAGAGCATCGACATGTCGGCAAAATCCTGCTCGCTTAGCTAGGTAGACTTTCTGCCAACATCTATGTATATACTTATTTCAAATAAAGTTGTTTTATTTTTATTTAATTTTCTAGTCTTTCCTTTCATCAAACTAGCCGTAACTAATAACTAGAAAAAAAAATATACACTATAGAATTAATTAAAAAAATCCTAGTACAAAAGATTTATATGTCAACAATGTTACCTCCATTCTTCATTTACTCCTCACTCGCTCGATTCCCTCACATCGATACATACATTCAAGAGGAAGTGGAGTATTGGCGGATGCCAGAGTGAGTATGTTGGATACCATGATGTTGCAGAGATACTTGGAAGAAGTTAGTGGCTTGCGCGAGTTGTGTGAGGAGGAAGATGACACGGTGGAGCATGTGGTTCTTGGAGTGTTTAAGGGAGCCCGGCGGGTTGGGTTGAGTGTTGCCTTTGGTTTCGGAGACTCCATTGATTGGCAGGTAGTCAATGTCACAACAGCGGTGGAAGAGTTCGGTGGAAGTGAGACGAATGAATATGGAGTTGAATTATACGGTACTGATTTCGGAACTTTTTTTTTGCATAAACTTCTCATGTGTCTGCACTTTAGCGCCCCTGCTGTGAAAGGGTGGTTAAACCTAGAAATCCGTAAATACATACATACGCCTCTGTAAAAAAAACTGAAAAACTGTTTGTGTGTGTATATGTGTTGGAGTGGGGCGTTGTAGACGACCTCTACGATAACTCAAGGGGATGCGGCTTGTCTGCGGATGTTATGGATGACTTGCTGGACACTAATGTACTACGGAGCCATTTTGAGGAAACAGGTGGGGTGTGTGAGCTGCGCGGGATGGTTGACGATACTGTGGAGCATGTTGTGAGGGGTCCACTACTGGGAGGTGATATGAATGTGGCTTCGGGATTTGGCGGGTTTGTGGATTGGCAGGCAGTTAAGACAACAAAACAGAGGCTGTCTTGGTGGAAAAGCAAACTAGAAGAAGTGCGAAGATCATCAATTCGTCAGAAGGCATTATCCTTTTTTTCAAAAAAACAAAACTAGGTATTTCTGAGCTTCAGCGATCCTGATGTAAAACGGTGGAAGAGGTGATCAAAAAGGCGGAAAGGTGGATGAGATGGTGCCTTCTTGGTGTGAGCTGATGACGTGACGAGTCGCGTTTCTGAATAAACTTGTGTTGTCATTTGTATACATTTTGTATTTTGTATATATATATATATATATATATATATATATTTAGAAAGTTCGAATTGGAGCAAACCAACACCCAAATGGGAAGATTTCGGATAAATTTAGCTCTTAAGAACTCGCCAATTGTCCATTACAAGCTTGTTTCATCTGAATAAAATCCTCAGGTGGAGTGGCACTTCAAACTTCAGAAAACAACACATCCTCACCAAGTCCAACAACAAAATGAAATCGAACCAAGAATGGATAGCGTGGAAGCAAATGTCCAGGATTCTGGGCATACACGGAAGTGTGTTGTTTTCTACCTACCTCTTGAACTAAGAGATGAGCAGAGCTTTAGGGGATTCAAAAAGAAATATAAAATGCAGCGCCAGCGGGGTGGAGGGGGATAGCTGAATACTATAACTACTGTTATTTATTTATATAGTTTATATTTTATACTTTCATTTGTTACTATAATTATTATTTTTTTACTCGTTAATGGTGTTCTGGTGGTAAATTCGGGCGGGTAGGAGAATATTGATGTTCTTGTATTAAATTTTGTCGCTTGGAAACGGATGCCTTACAGGCGTGTGTCGTTTTGTATTATGAATAAATAAATAAATAAATTGACAGCTCAGATACGAACATCATGAATACTTATATACAGATATATGGACTATAACATGCCTTATCAATGCGCGTCAAAACTTTTCCTGGTCGACATCTTGTTTACCTTTGGATGAGAACAATCGTGGGAGAATATGACCAAGACGAGAAAATGTAACAGAAATGTCGAAGAATGTGGCGATTTTGATTCAGATTACAAGCGATTCTTCACCGCATGCTAAGAGATATTCAGCTACAACCGAACGATTTTAGCCGATAAACGGAACAAACTAAGTAGTGACCTTTTTGAAAAGTTATTGATAGTAAAATGATTTGTAAACGCACACCATTTTTATGATCACTTTCTTGGTACAGGACACTCACTTTCAATTTGGGCCTTATCTATGCATGTTCATGTACGTGTGCAAATTAAGTCTCACTTTTTCAATTCAAACAGTTTTCTCTGTAAACGTAGCAAACAGTGTTGGGCAGAATCACGAGAACTCGTGATTCGAATCACGGAACAGAATCACGCCCAAAAACGTGATTCCAATCACAAATCAGAATCATGATTCTTTGTCCCAAAAAATGTGATTCGAATCAATAATCACAGAATCACGAATCACTTCTCGAAAAAGAAGAAATTTATAGGGAAAACAAGGCTCTTGATAAAAATTTAAGAAGCGCACGTTTATTCGCTAATGTAATACGTATGTCACAATAATATTGGAGATTCCTGGAGTGGGCTGAACTCGGGAATTCACACTCAAGGGTCTTGGCATATATATTATTATGGTATTGTTCAACTTCTCAAAATCAGTCGCAAAAATATTATTGTTCGTGCACACAATATGCTAGTACGAATAACAAATAGATCAAGAAGTCTAAATTTTGAGGGAAAATTTGAAAAGAAGTATTTTTTTCAAAACTTTTATCTGAAAGTCTGTTTCTCTTTTAAGTTAGTGTAATTGAGGCAAACTAAAGAGGCGTTCCTCAGGAGCTGATGTCGGTAAAATGCAATTCAGCCTCAGGAAGACTTTCTTTACTTTGGGATAATCGTTGAGAACGGAGAGTTCTGTGGAAGGATCGTTCAGGTACTGGAGGGTCTCTAAAATAAGACTCTCCGAGGATGTTCGTGAAAGTTGATTGGTCGACCCGAGTTGAAGTACTCATCAAGCGTCTCGCCATCGCCCGGCGTTGGTGTGACACGCGTATCAACGGGATAAACTTTCCGGTCCTCTTCTTCTGTCAAAAAGCCTCATTCAAAAAAAGGATGGCGTACATATGCAAACAGGGCTTTTCGACCAAGTGTCAATTGTTAGCAAATCGGCAAATCTTGTTTTGATGGACGCCATAATAGTGTTCTTCAAATTGCGCATGTACACATGATTAAATTCAACGAGGTTGGTCTGTAACATTGTCCGACGAATAATCGGCGGTAGGTAAGAAAAGTATGTATAGTCAGCCTGAAGTCGATCGATGGCGCTGGCCAGTGGCCTTAAGCAAGAGTGGTAGTCTTTTAGTAATTCAGAATCAGACATTTGAAGAAGAGGCACGCGACGAATTGAAACTAGTTACCTATAATAGTTGCTAAAACAGTCAAATAAGCTGTTAAATAAGTTCTGAAAGTCTGGAAACTTTTTAAAGAACGGTTATCATTGTAATGAAATACGTTTAAGTTTCGTTCGCAGTGAATATAAACTACATTTTGAGGTTTTAAAGTCGAAACCTTGGCGATCGTATGGAATATCGTTGGCGATCGTTTAAATATGGTCCTGAATTGGGAAAAGCTTCATTTCACGTCGCAAGATGAGATGGCAGCAAACTTGAAAGATGCGATGTCTGAAGGGGTAAGGTTTAAGAAATAGCCCTTCGCTGCACCCCCTATATCAACTACTTAATATAATACGTATGATAACTGAGTCCCTTACAGTCGCCAAAGCCTAACAAGATGTTACTAAATGTAGCCAGATATTCTCCCATTCAGAACAGGATTATGATTATGAAAAACTATGTTTCTCAAGATTGTTTGGGCTTGGTGATTTTCACGGAGTAAGAAGAATGTCACAAAATGGTGGTATTCATCCATAAACGTACAAACGTGGCATTAACGCGAATGTGTTCGAAAGCATGATCTCTTTGCGGCGCATGATAGAAACTGACAGAAAAGGAAAGTACGTAAAGAGCAAACTGCTTCACCAGGTTAGCATGTGGAACGTGAATGACTTGAATTGGATGAAACGGGTTGATAGGGCAAACGGGCTATGAGAACCAAGTCAAAAGGGGACAACCGGGCAGAGTTTTCGGCTCGGGAACTTGTTTACAGAAAGCTGAATTGGGAAAGAACGGAGTTCACCAAGGGTGCAGTGAGAGATGGGGTAAGCAAGATGGGAAAGGTAAGCTGAAGAAGCGAAATAGAGACTAAAACGGGTCTGGCGATTTATGGGACGCATAAAGAAGATATCGGCGGCATGGATGGCATACATGATAACTCGATGGGAAGTGGGCCACTTGCAGATTCAAGAGCAGGGGTTTCGCTAACATGGGTCGAGAGGGCAAAATTTGAAGACATTGATTCGGTTGCTTGTAGATTATGGGGTGAGCCGGAAGAGACTATGACGCATGTAATACATCAGTGCCTTGTATTGGGGAGATGGTCTATGCCCATTGAGATCGCTAATGAATAAGTTAGTGATGCCAACTCAAGGAATGAAAGTGACATAACAAAAAGAAGACTAGCGGAATGGAAATCAAAATGCAATTCTCTATGACTTTCAGGTACATTTCTTTACAAATCAACATTTAAGCAGTGCCTGAATATGAGGCACCCCTGATGTAAAAGGGAAACCGTACAGTAATGCTAATAAAAATCAATCAATCAAACTGAAATGTTGCCTTGAGTACCCCACATGATGCTCGCGTGTGTCCAACGCATTTCATTGCATGTCTGTTTCAGGTATACGAACTTCGCAAATTACAATCGAGAATGAAGACCAATAGGAATGAAGTAAAAAAGGAAGAATTTCACGTACTCTTTTTGGTAAATAAGAAAAATTCTCACCCTACTCAAAAACACTTTATTCAATATGGGTATCTCACCACTCAGCAGTTACAAGAGGCATTTATCCGTCTATTGTGTGACGTCCTTTAGATGATCACTCTTGGTACTCATCAGATTATATTCCCCGGCAAGGCGTTCAACGTGACCTTGATGATTCATAATGGGCTTAATGCCTGGATTATGGACATAGGCCAATATGATCAGAAATCCCAACACATGGGCGATGACCACGGCACGAAACACACTTTTCTTGAAAAACTTGCCCCACGACAATGAGTCTCTATTGCGAATTCCCTCTACGTTTGGATCACTTGTGCCAGGTACTTTCTCAGGCTCGTCGCTCGGTCCCTGATTAGGAGATAACATCATTGGTAAACCTTCGACGACCACGCTCTTCCTCACAAAAGCTTTGTTCATGTCATTCGGGGAGACAGGCACAGCTCCTTGTCCAGTTGTTGAAGGTCTAAGAGACGGATCATCATGTGAAGTTTCCGAGGTCATGATTAACTGATCCTTTGTATGGCCCGAAACACTTCGTTTTCGTTGTCTTGGAGTTAGACTCCTGTTGCGACTGTCGGGCGTATGGTTCTATATAGTTATTGTTTGTTTTACTGAGGCAGCGTTATGAGGATTTCTGAGCGTTTACGGAAATCTGTAGACGATCATAGGGCTGGGATTTTCTTCGAGCAGCGAGTTTCAATTGAGGCACGGAAATAAAACTTCTAATCATCCTGAGGACGATGAGCTGTGCGGATCTGTTACCTGAATTCCACCCAGTGAATGAAACACAGAAATTGTGCTCATTGTGTTGAACACACCTTCAATATTCCTGATGGCATCCATGGTTCAGGATTCAGGCTATGACATGCAGGACGTGCTGATGGTGCACGTGGAGTAGCCGTTGCTC
>JAQFXQ010000166.1:0-11055 GCA_034693645.1 Pergamasus crassipes | reverse complement strand
AGTAACCATGTACCAGCCCACCCGCAATGTGTACATCCGGCTCGTGCAATACAACACCATCCGCGTTGAGGAGAATCCTATACACAGTTGACGCGCATAATATAAGTAATAATATTGATACTAAAACCTCTGGGAAGGGAATTGACTCAATTGCCGGAAACCACATGGTGGATTCAGTATTGGCAAATGCTTTTCTTCACTTTGCACTTTCGGTTTTTAACCCCGATAAAACCGATTTCACTACCAAGGTCGACCGCTTTGATACTGCTCTTAAGCTTCCCCTGTAGCTTCACGTTGGGAAGATCTTGGGGCGGACCCGCACGTTGGCTTATAACTTTGGTGGTCCCACACTGAGATAAATTAGATCACAAGAGGACGACGAAGCTACATGAACTAGTCATTTCCAAAATAATGCAGCCTTATTCAGCGTTAAAGAATTCGAAACAGTCATGTTTAATTTTGTGGAGATGCCCATGGACTCCCATGTTGACAACCCATCACCTTGACTACCGAACTCGGAAGAGGCTTCCTCCTCTATGACTTCCTCTCCCTACTATAGCATGGTGCTCCATGAATACCATGTTCATCTGTCCTCTTCAGCCTCCTCTCCACATTAGTTGGCGTTTCGCCCCATCCATAGCGTGCAAGAAGAGACCATTCTACATCACTTTATGTTATGCCAGCTCTTGGTAGAGTTATGTCTCAATCCAATTCTAATTATCTATTGCAACAACATGCCCAAAAACCCGTAGTGGATTATATGTGTATATACATATATATCTTAAAATGTTGAGCTGCCAAAATCTGTGACTGAAAACACAAAACAATAACACTGGGTTAATTTGCTTAAAAATATCAACTTTATGTCAAGCTTCAATACTAATTTTTTGCAAAGAAATCATATATATATATATATATATACACTACTTGATTTAAAACAAACAGAAAACACTTTGTATTTCCGGCACAGCTCACCATTGGCTTCCAATGTCTACAAGAGATACGCACTTAACCACAGATCCAATCACAAGTGTAATCATATAGATATAACAAGTTAGAGAACATAACATAAACATATCATCACTAATAAGCTAAAGTGAATCAAACAAATTTAACATTAAATAATATGAATATTCACACCACATCAACATATAATATTGTAATATGTGGGTCTGTTCCGTTGTCACCACCGACAGTTATTTACCTTTAAACCTAGACATAACAACAGCTGATCAAAACATTAAGAGAGTGAGAAGGAAGGGAGAGAAGGGTGGCCTTGAAATCGAATTGGGAAGGGTGAGATAAAGGTTTAAAGTTTAAAGATAAACAGATATGGCTGGTCGTTGTATTTCTGAGAAGTGAAGGTATATTTTGAGAAATAATATACATGAAGATTATGCATTGCAAGAGGAAATTACTAAGTCCTCACTGGTTTATCTAAGTGATTTATATAAGTCTGAATGCAATTCAATCTGAATACTATCAGACTACAGTGTTTATGCCACTGGTATCCGGCACCTGATGCAATCCTTCTTAACACCGATCTAATCAGAGATAACATATATAGCTGGTTTAGGCCTAAACTTATCTCGAACATATATAGCTGGTTTAATACTAGAGATATCAATGGTAGGCCTACATAATGATGATAGTCTACTTCTTAATAACTATAAACTCTAGCAATTATTCCCTCAAACATCAACAGATTATCCTACAATGATAGATAATTAAGGACATATACTTTATCATCGATCATTGATCGAAGGATAATGATGGTGTTGCTTTGTACAATACATCAGATGTAGGTAACCCCTGGCTGTGAGATTTAAGGTGTTAGATATTTATTTACTCATTGAGTGTCCTGGATCATCACTCTTTCATATGTGTACTTACTTATACTCTTATGTGTTTAGACACATCGAGAAAAACCTCCCTCATCCCTCTTCCTCAACCCCCCATAGACTTGAAGAATAGAGCCTGAAATTCCTGAGGGGCAAGTGCGGAAGAGCGGAACAGTCAGATTAAAAAAGCATGGTGGTGCAGTGATGAGACAGACAATTCCAATAAAAAGTGATCTCAATCTACTCTTTTTGAAAGTATGAGGAAGCGGTGGAATAAGTTTACATTAATTATTTATTTATGGACATTGGAAACGAGAGTAGAGTAGTTAGGGTTTACATTTAATAAACTAAATTCATACTGATAAGGGATGAGTTCGAATCTACGAAATCGCCTCTTACATATTTATTTATTCTTATCAAACAATATAAGAAGTTGAGTATTCGCTTACGTACAGACACGTAGGTTTTCCCTACCGTTCTGAAACCCTTTCATCCCCTGACTAGCAGGTACCTACCAGGTAAGGAAGGTCCACCATGCCCAGTATGTACTATGGGGGTTTAGTATTATCGATAACCTTGTTAAAGCAGCCTACATTTCTTCTCTCTCAGATAATGTCATCTGTAGATAATGAAACTAATTTGTTGCTGTTCAAGTATAATAACTGCGTTTAGGTACACCATATAAGAAATTAATTGGCTGATGCAAAGGAGAACGAAATGCAATAACGATGTAAGCATGGCTTTATTGATGTTATGATTGAAGTATTACTACAAATAAGAGCTAGAGAAGGAAGAAGAGGTGGTAGAGGTAGTTGAATACCTTCGTTGGGCAGAAGGAATGCGCATCATAGCAAGGAATATTGCACATATGGTTATCAACCCCACTCCAACTATTAAGTATCTACGGGGGAGTTGAGGTCGGGTGGTCTTAACCTGTAACTCAGCTGCCCTGGATAAGAGGTTATCACCTTCCACTACTGAGGTATTAATGGCTACATTTGAAACACCTGATTTACCAGATTCCGGATCATTGACATCCAAGGCCATCTTCAGTTTAGCTATGATCCGCTCGGGTGCTTCAACCACATATGCTCCCTTTATTGGCGTGGATTGGGGCGCATATATTATCTCTGCCTCATCTCCATCTTCTTCCACCATGTCGAAGGGGAGTAAACTTTCATAGTTCATCATTAATGTACTATCAATGGACTCAACTTCCTTGTCTTTGATGTCCACGTACAAATATATTATTCAAGTTAGTACCTCTTGCTGTTGCATCAGCCTATTGACGGACTCTTCACATTGGCTCAATATACATTCTACAAATTATGACTAACAAAAAAATTATGATCTTTGACTCTGTCGTGCAAATTTACGGACCATTGTGAAAGCTAATTTGATACCTTCTCTGCATTTCAGAATAATCTGAATTATAAAGAAATTATATGGGATTAAGGAAAGTAATATGCACACCATCATAGCATGCTCAAATAAAGCCCGTATGCATAACCCAGTAGCACGGGGGGATAGCTCAGAGTGTTATTAACCTTAGAGAACTGAGATGAGTGTTGAGAGGGTTGGTTGATTCTAGAACATCATCTGAGGTGAATTAGGAATATTATCCAATATTGTTATAGGATATATTGAGTGTGAAGTTATTTATCTTCAGTGTGCTTCATGTTAGCCAGAGTGAGCAATCTCTTTGCTTTTAGAGTTTGTTCAATTCATTCCAAGATGGCCAACAGTTCCATAAGCGGAGATCAAGGAGACAGATCTGTGCATTCTAACCATATATGTATGTATCACACTCGTTCATTTATCAAATTTTACAAAGAAAAAAACAGTTGCTATGGTATATATTGGACTCTGTGACTGTTTAGTTAGATTTCGCTTGAAATCATTAGAAAATGCAACATAATTTTCAGAAAACCTTAGAAGATTTACTTACTATACGTCCAATAGACTCTCTTGTGCAATAATTGGATCTCAGAGACCTCACATCGTTTACCAGTAGGTCTTTAAAGACACTCAAGATGTACTTAACTCGAATAATAATTAAATAATTTAAGTAATTAATTAAACTATAATTTTTGTATTGGCGGAAAATGCTTCATTTTATACCATCTATCAATTAGGTATCAGTAGTTTATTTCATATATTATCGCATTAATTATATTCTCACAATGAGGTTTATCGAAGTATAAATCACACATGCCAACGCATTTCGAACGACCATGAGGAAGAAGCTTGATCGAGGTGTGTTTATTCATTCAAAATACGCGCTAATAATAATATTATTGAATTCATCTGTGAACTTTGAGAATCCATTCCATTATTAACTATCGTGGTTTAATTAAGTTACATTGACTATATGAATATAAACTTGTGTGCATTGTGGTTATCTGAGTTTTAACATTGGCCGAATGTTGTCCCTATTCTCAAAGTGTAACAGATACATTAGAGTTAAAGAGATAAATACATATTTCGAATTTGATAACAAGTTCTGCAAAATGTCGGCATCTGCGCTTCCAATTGAAGAGACTCAAGATTGTGAGAAGATTACAGATGCGGATATTAATGTGGATAAGGAGATAAAGGATAATGGTGAAACGAGTAGTGGAAAAGGAGTGAAAAGAGAAAATGAATCGACATGCCCAACACTTGACTTGAAGAAAATCAAAAGAGGAGCTAAAGAGTTAAGACCGGGATGCAACCCAGAAAGATACGAGGAAACAGAATATTATTTCGAAAATGGATTGAGAAAAGTGTATCCTTACGAATACACATTCACCACATTCTGTAAAGGACGATGGATTGGGAGATTCCTGTTGGATATATTTGAGAAAGAGTTCAGAGCTCAAACTAGAGAATATTATCAAGAATCAATTAGTAAGGGAAGAATGATAGTAAATAATGAGAAGGTTGATCTACATTACAGACTCAGAGATGGAGATTTAATGTGTAATACAACTCATCGACATGAAGTTCCTGTTATTGGATGTCCAATTAAAATAATTTATGAAGATAAAGATATGATTGTTGTGGATAAACCTCCATCTATTCCTGTTCATCCATGTGGCAGATACAGACATAATTCTGTAGTATTTATATTGGCAAAAGAACATGGTTTGAAAGATCTACATACAATTCATAGATTAGATCGACTCACTTCTGGTCTGTTGATGTTTGGAAAGACTGTGGAGAGAGCACGATTCATGGATAGTCAAATTAAGGAGAGAAAGGTAGCTAAGGAATACCTCTGTAGAGTTGAGGGGAAGTTCCCAGATGGGGAAGTGGTTATTGAGGAACCCATTGAAACAATATCACATAAGATAGGAGTTTGTGGTGTGTCTGAGGCTGGAAGGGAAGCAAAGACAGTATTCGAGAGATTAAGCTATAATGGAATATCAAGTGTTGTTAAATGCCGTCCAAAGCAAGGAAGAATGCATCAGATCAGAGTTCATCTTCAATATCTTGGTTATCCCATTGTAAATGATCCATTATATAATGATACCTTATTTGGTCCTCTTAAAGGAAAGGGGGGTTTACAAGGAAAGACAAATGAGGAACTTGTTGAGGGTTTGATGAAACAACATACATTAGAGAATTGGTTGAAGCCCATGACTGTTGAGCAAGTAGAGGAGAGAAAGAAGGCATATAGCAGGGATGGAGAGGATGGTTCCAGTATTGATATCCCCTCCTCAAAGATAGATTGTTTCAAGGGATTTCCAGTGAGTCTGGAACACTACATAGATGAGGATTTCCGCAACAACATAAAGACATATGATGAAAGGAAAATGAAGTTCTTTGATTTCTGCAAGGAGTGTAAATGTCGATACATAGAGCCTCCTCCTAACGATTTAATTATGTATTTACATTGTTATAAATATACAGGAGATGGATGGGAATATAAGGCTACATGGCCTGACTGGGCTAAGGATGATTGGATGCTTGATTAGGTATAAGGATAAGTAGGAAGAGACTTGTAGTTTGGTATATAAATTACTTTTCATAAAATAACTTCGATGTTTTTATTTGCTTTTCATTACTGTCTTCAGAATACTAACTTACCCTCGACAATGTTTTTTAAATAGTGCGAACTTTCAAGAAGACTAAGTTTGTATGCTCTTTCCTTTGACCCCACCCCACTCCTTGTGATACACCCATAAACATCATTTAGCTAACACCCTCAACATTTAGATTCCAATATCCCTCCCAGTCCAGCCCTTTACGGGCTTCATGTCAAAGATTGAGCTTGTCATAAGCTCAAACGAAGATCTGTGTCTCGAATCCCGGTTAAGATAGACTCTTCGACACATTCCAGAATTCATTTATCATCCAGAAATAACAACTTAGATACGGGAGTACATGCATATCTCTGCTATTATTGGAGCGGTACAGCTGGGTGAAATGACTAGTGTGTGTAGTGGGTCTAACCATGCCATCGCAGCATTTGCCTCATGATATAGGGAAAGACTCGAAAAACCTATATCAGGATGGCCAATCAGGGTATCGAACCCGGGACCTTCCGAATGCAATTCGACGCGCTATCACCACGCCACCTTTCTCGGTACCACCATGTCTAATGAATACCTGTTGAAAGGACTTTTTTCCACTTCTAGATTTCCTGTCACATAAGTTCATCAATAAAGCCTTCTCGCAGACCTCCATGGGTTCTCATACTCAAGAAACAAAGGTCAGATCATTGGAGGTTGCAGATCCAGAGCACAGCCGCCGCTTGTGTTAGGTATGCCGGAGGGTTCCTACGTTGGGCCTGTGGCCTTCCTCGTGCTCATCGATGACTTTGCATGAGACATGCAGATGATACAATGTTACTCGGCTATGAGAACTCCTATGACGATCATCACGCTGGATAACAGATGACTCCGCGGCGGTAGTTCAGTGATGTGATGACGTTAAGAGGGGATTTATGTTAAATGGACACAACTGCTCATATTCGAAGCTCCCTCAACTCGAGCCAATATTTTCAGTATGTTGTCATGGGCAACCAGGTGGTGGGTTGAGTAGAGGTGGCATGGTTACTGGAAGTTTGGATTGATGAGATGTAACCAGGGGGGTGGGTCATATAACCATCTGGCTGAATAAGCTGCCTTGAGTGATCTTTGCCCGCGGTTGCCTGAAAAGTACCATGACTGTCTCGGTTGTGTTGCTTCTATACAACTCCTATCTCTTGACAAACATCATACATGGTGGGGCATATAGCACCTCGTGTCCTGACAGTTGGTTGGAGCAGATTCGTCTTCTTCGTGTGCTCAAATGATCAGCAAGACCTGAGGGATCACGACACACTAAATATACGGCATCTTTTCACGTACTAAAGTATGAACTTTCAAGCAAATACATTTAGCCATCCTAGTTTTCATCACAATTCATAAAAATTGTAACGTTAGGTACGCCAGGGTACTGCAATAGGTCAGACAGATAATCGGCTACTACTTCCTTCGACGCAAATGTCGTTTGGCTATAAATGTTTCTCCTATATCATATAATATCATCATATATTAAGGAAACAAACTACCACTCAATAAAATTAAATGAAATATCTCGAAGTTTTTTTTAGCATTATTAGGCGATATCAAAGCTCACTTCGAAGTCCAACTCATTAAATATTCCTCCTCAGATTTTCTCTATTTTACGAACCAACATTTCTAAGGTCTTGGTGTGTGGCCTACATCAATCTCAGTGTTATAGACTCAAATTAAAGTAGCGCACGTTGTTTCGTTATTTTATACTATATTTAGTCAATCAGGGAGAAGAGCTTCCAAGTATGCCGAGTACCTATAGGTTACTTGGAGACTCAACTGAGTAGGGAAAATTTATGTGATAGATATAGGCTCAGAATTATGGTCTTCTATAAACTTCCCTCTAAATAGCCTAGTAAAAAGGATACAAAAGAAATTGTACTTTCTATGAATAAGCGTCTCTTTTTTTAAAATAGGTCTTCCTAGCTAGGTTCTTCTCGTTGAGCGTTAACCACTTGCACAATGGATTTAATGGCAAAGCTAGTCCATTGGCGAACATGAGGATCCACTAGGGACAATCCACCCTTAGAACAGAATGAAACAACTTGTGAAGTTCCATAGCACTTGGGCAACCCATGTAGATTTCCATGAGAGTGGTCAGACAGATGAGCTCAGATATAAGGTATATACGAGTAGGTAGAGGGCAATATACACTTACAGGGAATAGTCTCAATAATTGTTTCTTTACTTGTTTCAGCGGAGGTGCACATGATTCCATTTGAACACATCATCAGACCCATACCCCCTGTATTGGATGAGGGTAAGGTGACATCCTTGATGAATACCCTGCAGGAGGATGACATGATCAATCAACAAAAGGTAATCTCTTATCATTTCTTTTTTTTACATACAACCATCCTTCTCCAAAATGTGTTTTTCTGGAAGTTTTCAATTCACGAAGCCATGTGACTATGGGGTTACTGGCATCATAGCGTTGGGGTTGCCACCACCACGGGCTTAGCTGGGGGGAGGAGTCCCCCTAGCCTGAAAATTATTTTGACGCCCGCTTCTTTCTTCTCCCAAATTTGAGCTTACCCCCTCAACTGTGTTACCTATGGGCGTTGTAGCTTTTTTGATTGACATTTCGAAAAGAATTTGATATGCGGAAACCGGCTGCCACCCATTGTTACCACTAGAGTAAGTCTATCCAGTGGTTTTTATCAGATCAACTATATTTAGTCATCACCGCATATAACACTTTGTCTATGCAATCAACTTTCAGAACACGTGCTGTGGCTTTTCGTTTTTAATGGAGTATCATAATTTACCTGTGTGGTTCCTTGAGATAACGACTTACTTGGCAGCCTGTTTTATAAGTTTGGTCTTGTATGTTTTCTGCTTCAGATATTCTAAAATAATAATTTAATTAACGTGTATCTCTATTTATTTATAGGTTCCCCCCATAGATGTATTATGGGTTGTGGGAAGAGAAGGAGGCAATTACTATTACTCATTCGGAGGATGTCATCGCTATGAAGCATATAAGAGATTGGGATATAAAGAAATCAAAGTGAAGCTATTCAAATCTTCAGTTGAAGATCTACGTGTATATTTGGGTAACAGCCTTCCTGATCTCAAATAGTATCGTCCACCCACATCACATCGTCTCAAGTTTTAATTTCAATAAAACTTTATTCGATTTGCATCATGTTGGGCGCAGGTCAAAAGCTTTTTTTTCAATGTACTTATACGTTCTTTCCCTTTCAATGTAGGGTAAGTCCGCCATATACCAGACATACGCCTAATTTAAGACACCCCCTTATCTCGGGTAGTATGATTTTTTTAAAATCACAAACCCTCCCAAATGGTTACCATTAGCACTCTCGCTCGATGTAACAAAATCCAGGCGGGCAAATTCATCCAAATTTTTAGCATATTCGAAAATGTAAAATAGTGAGAAAAAAACTTTTTTTCCGGCTTTTCGAAAATCGTAGATTCATATGGTATGATTGGCTAGTTTGTATTTTTTTTAAATCTGCATGATCTTTAATGGTGCGACTTTTTGAAAAAAATAAGTTTCAATAGGCTAAGTTCCATCGTTGTTTTTATATTTATTATTTATTTATTATTTTTGTGAAGGGTGCTTGGTGTCCTAATATCAGATACGTCAATTAGCGTGGGATTCGGGATGTACAGTATAAGCAAACTCGAGTTATATCGATGAAGGTAGAAAAAAAAGATGTATATTTAAAAAAAAATAAGTTTTATACACGGATTCCGCTTTTTTTTGTGTGGTCCTATTATAAGATACCTTGTCTGATAAGCTGGATACCCGGTATCTGATATTGGGACACCACTTTTTGAAACGAGATTTCGCATCACTTGCGGAAAAATGCAATTCCTACTCATAATTTGAGATGTTTGATTAAAAATGCATATGTACTATCCTTGTCGATAGATTTAAGAACATATGCGTACTAAATTCATTGCCGTATCTCCCACTGGCTTCGATTTACAGGGGATCTACAAAAAGTATCCGATATATGGCGGACTTACCCTAATTTCAGTATGAAATATGAGTTGTTCCTATGTTCATGTTATCTTCAATATGTTTCAATAAATACCATATTTATCTTCATTCTGTATCTTTCTTACAGCTGATTGTTTGAAACTTCCTAGGGATATTTCCATCTCACCTTAAAACTCTTCAATCCTGTTAAACTTACATTAAAGTGTTCATTGTGTTAACGGCACCCTAAAACCCTATTCTAGGTTTGTCCTTAATTTTGCTCCATACTCAATCCATTCGGTTTAAGTTTTGCTAGCAACATGGATAATTCCCTTCAGGGAATAAATAAATGCGAAAAGCACGCGGTTTGAGCTCACCTTTGAAAACTGTTACAAGGTACAACCTACTAAGCATCCTACAACCTAGGTGGCCTTGGCGTCTATTTTATTTATTTATTTATAACCAAAAAAAGTTCTGGCGGCCGAGATTAGAGACGAAATATTCAAAATTCCCGCCAAGCTTCTTCTGCTCGGCTACCTAGCTCGGCCGGTTCAAATGTGCGTAAACAAAACAGTTTGGCCGGTGTTCCATTTTTATCCCTCGAAGAAAACGTTTCTTTGAGACTTACAAGATTATTGATTGAAGAATAAAGTGAAATCTTGATTAATATTATCAATGGAATTCAGTGCAAATGATGCTAAATGGTCACATCCAAAGTCAAAGTTTGTTGAAGCTCTGAGTGTGAAAGATACAAAATTGAGAAATGGTGTTTGCAAGCAACTTGTATCGTGGTGTGATAACTTATTAATATCTTGGAATGGAAATGATCAATGTTTATATGCTGTGGATATAAATAATAACACAGATCATGTATATGTAAGTTATATTGTATATCTTATTTTATATATATCGATGATTCATTTAATATGCATGGTTATCTCAAGCGCGCCATGTGTGTATATTTGAAGGAAATTGGTGCTCAAGGAGTTGTGCGCTTGTCTCCTTAAATCTTTCACACCCCTTACGAATGTTGAAGTTTGATCAGTTTAACTTTTGATATCTAGGATCTCTGTCTTAATTAAGTTCAGTAGGGGAAGGACAGGTTGAGACACACTGGGAATGGATGTCTTCTTCCATAAGTACTCCATCTTTTGTGATAATATTTCTGATATTTTTGTTAAGGCGGGTTGTGTGCCATTGTTCTGTTCTTTGAACTTTTGCA
>JAQFXQ010000165.1:0-11056 GCA_034693645.1 Pergamasus crassipes | reverse complement strand
GTTCATCCATATGCGTTTTATATGTATATTATAGTTGTACATATATCGTGCTCATATTACGTATACTTCACACTTTATACTTGTATTATATTACGATGGAATTGAAGATGGAATTGAATTTCAACACAAAATTGCAGTCAATCTACAAGGGCACAACAAGTACAATACGTTGGGGCGAAGAATCCACCATGGTCGAACAATATCCGCCACAGTCACGCAGATTACAACCGGTTACATTTCGTCTGAGTACGAGTGTAATGAGTAATAAGTCAGATGACATTTTCAAATTGTAATCGTAATCGTGATTACACAAATTTTGGAATGTAATCAGTAATCATAGCCACATTACATGTTTTGTCGGTAATCGTAATCAAATTACAGGTTTTGGCTGTAATCGGTAATCGTAATCAGATTGCACATTTCTGGTGATCGGCACAACCTGCAAATGACACATGTGTGATACCAAGTAATGGCAAACCAGCTTCAGCTTCATTTCTCCAACTTGAATGTAAAAGCAGAACTAAAGTCTCTAACTAGCCTCTCTAGTCTCTAACTTATGTTCATTTATTTATTCATATTCAAACTTATATGTCATGAGGTCGGAATGCAGTTTGCTAATGGTGAATGCATTATATACATGTAATAAGTCGCCTTTTTGCGAATGAAAAAGTATAAATGTCGAAGGCTAGTTTTCACATCGCATTCACCAAGGGTTTTCAATGTCCTTCAATCCACGTCCAAAGGCATCTGCTGTCTCAACATTGCCATCGACTTCACGAACGGCTGCTCCGCTAAGGGTTCCGTCATCCACGGCCGCTTCACCAAGGGGTTCCTCATCAATGGGGGCTTCACCAACGGCTGCTGCACCAAGGGTTTCCTCATCATTGGGGGCTTCACCAACGGCTGCTGCACCAAGGGGTTCCTCATCAATGGGGGCTTCACCAACGGCTGCTGCACCAAGGAGTTCCTCATCAATTGACAAACGATGTTTTTTGCCCCAAAAAAATCAAGACTATTCTAGGCCACTTCCTAGCTTCGATCGCTTCCTTCTCAGTTTACTTCCTCATCAACAAAATCATCAAACATCATTGTTTTTTCAGAAGTAGTATTATTCAAATTTATTAGAGTGCTCACGTATTCAATGCAAACCAACTCATCAGAATGATAGTATAAACTATAATAGTATCAGCCATAGTTCGATATGCTATTGAAACATCCTCCAAAACTCCCCTCCCTCCCCCACTATCCCCCCTTCCCAACCTTCTAAGGATATCAAATTCTCAAGGATCCTGGCATGTTTATAAAACCTTGTTCCCATAGCAACCATAGAGAACCCCCTATAAACCTTTATATACCCACATGTATGTACAGATCGTGTTGTTACTTTTGGGCCTACCACAGTCATCATTGGATCCTAGCTGGGGTATCAGCTGGTTTAGATGTATCTGACTATGAGTTCACATCAGAATCTTCTTGAGGAGATTGACAGGGAACAAAGATTCAAGTATGTCTTGCATTTGTTGTTAAAATTTGTTTGAATAATATGGAAGAATAAGTATTTCAAAATTGTGTCTTATCTTCATTGAGGATTCTGTGTCTGAGTGAGGTGCGCGTATATAAAGGTGTTGTTTCTGTCCTTCATGCGCTGAGCCTTGGATTCCCATTCTAAGATCTTATGTCTAAACTATGTTATTAGTTTACTTAAATGTCGTGCGTTTGTCTCAGAAACCCGCACACACCGTCGTGTTCCTTTTAGTGTGTTGTTCAATTCTACATGAGATACCCTGCAATTCCACCTCCCGTTTTCTGAAACATTTCAGACTGCGACAGATTTCTGTTAAAGACGTGCTTGAAATCTTTGATTAGCTTGTCTAAAAGCATATTCGAATTAACGCGGTAATCTATGCAGACATCCATAGTTCGCTCTTTGAACTGTCCATGGTTTGCACGATTGAAAATGATTCTTTTGCTTTTCAAGACATGTAATTGAGCAGTCCATCCGGGATCTCGAAAACACTGTTCAGGATTTGGAGAACAAAAGTCAGAGTTCCGAGGAGAATGAATGGAAGTTAAGATACATGACACAGGTGGAATTGAACAGACAGTTAAATCAACAGAAGTCATGGCTTCAAGATCAGGTTTCAGCTCAGAGAGGACAGCAAGGATTGCAGGGTCTACAGGATCTTGATTTAGAATCCTTGACTGAGGTATGTACAAGAGCTACTTGATTTCATTGCTTGAATAACTTCCACACTATTGAGTAGTTTTTGAGTATTTGACCTATGTTTCTAAGAAATGACCAAGATATTCTAACAAGCAAATATTAACAACCTAGGCCCAATTGGCTCGTTGTATGAGACAACTTGAAAAAGACAGAGATAACCTCAAATGTGATGTCCGTGATTCTGAATGGAGATTAGATAAGGAAGCGAAGGCCTATCATAAATATGATGAGACAAGGAAGACTTATCAGACAGAGATAGCGGATGCAATCAGTAATCTCGAAACATTGAGGTCGAAGGTTAAGATGATCAGTAATGATTACACAATGTTTAGCAAGAGAAAGTAAGTTTTTTACCCTGAGAGAACCAGTATTTCCTACCAAACAATTAAAGTTTCAAGAAAAAAACTGTAAAAAAACTAAATTTAAAGTTGTTTGAGAAACTTTGTCAATGTTCACTTGCCAGGTCCATTAAATTCAAACCATGGTTCATTTCAGAGGCAACATTCTACCCAATCACAGGGTATTGGATCCAAAGAGAGGTCCAATACGTAAAATTGCAGCTGTTAGAAGTCTACCGAAGCTAAACAGTGGCGACAAGGAGAGGACATCAGGCCACATGAGTGAATAGAATCTGAGGTTTACAATTACAAAAAATAATTATAATTTCCCATCATCATCATAATAATTACTCACTACCACACAATGCATCCTCATTATTGTTGAGCCCTGAGCATCTTTGTTGCTAAATTATATGAATGCATTGTGAACTTCTTGCTGCAGCTCCGTTAATGAACTAAATATATAACATGAAAAAAAAAGAATAAAGTATTGATATATCAAGGTTATTGACGCATGTTGAATAATTTGTCATCAGAATGAAAGGTGTTTCTGATAGT
This sequence comes from Pergamasus crassipes, assembly GCA_034693645.1. Classification (NCBI taxonomy): domain Eukaryota; kingdom Metazoa; phylum Arthropoda; class Arachnida; order Mesostigmata; family Parasitidae; genus Pergamasus; species Pergamasus crassipes. The sequence goes on along the minus strand of JAQFXQ010000165.1, from coordinate 7,936 downwards.
AGAGAACACAGAAAGTATGGTACTCAACGTTATTTATGGATATGTCCTTGGTGATGACACACATTCAGAATTGAGGAGAACAGGATCAAATTATACATGTTGTTCATCATTGTCCTTGATGTGTTGTATCAATGTAGTGTGCGTTCTAATCATCTGATGTACTGTGCCAGAATACCCTAAAGCTAGCGTACGTTCTCCTGTACACCTACAACTCTAATTTTTATGCTGAGGATCAGTACTGTCACGGACCAGTAAAATATGCCAATCTTTTACGTGCCCATTATACCAATCGTACTTGATTTTGATTCTTAAAAACTGACTCGAATATTGTATCCACCACTCAAGTGAACTTTTGACTCTATTTCAAGCAACGTGTCCTGTTTTAGTTGATTTCTGTTTGTACTTCAATTGACCTGCTAGATACTCAGCTAACTATAAAATTTTATTCGCATAAAATTGCAGTTTTGTAAATATACGTTGTTTATGAAATTTGGTCGATTCTTTCTATGAGTGGTATGTCCAATAATGTTTCGCATTTTAAAATGTGGTACCTTCCAATGTCAATCCTCCTACACAACCTGCACTTACAACCGTCCGTTGGCCCGTGGAAAGAAGCTTCTTCGCATAACTTTTGGTGGAAACCGTGCCATGTCACTCTCGTTATCTTCGATTTTAATAAGAATGGGAGTTTGAAAAAATGTTGTCAGTGTTGGGTAGGGTTTTTATTTTAGGATTTTAAAAATCCCTTTCAAAGTCCATTTTTTTTACGAAATAAAGGAGATATTAAAAAAAAGATCACATGGTGAACTGAACGACCCCGTGCGGGCTCGAATATATGTATATATATACATATAAGTGTTGGGTAAAATGCTCTGAAATGAGAATATCAAATCAAATTCAATTTCCTTCAAAAAAAATGGATTTTTTAATCAAAATCCTTTCAAAAAAAAGATTTAAAATCCAAAATCTAAATTCCTGGATTTTTTATCCATTTAAAAATCCTTCCTTGCAAAGTTCAAGTACTGGGGACGAAACAAGTGTTGCAGGATTATGTATCCACCAGTCAATTTACTCGAAATAACCCAACTAACATTATATCTAAAGAAAATGATTGTAGAAGGATACATGAGAAGATAGGAAAGTCAAAAGTAATTTTATAGCTTCCTATACACGTAAAGTTTGCTACGATTTTAGCACGAGCTTGAATTAAAGAGGAGCACACTGTTATGCATGACTTTGTATCATATATACTAATTTATTGCTAAGTATTGTTCATTTTAATGTAGACTTCTGTAGTCAATTTTTTTCGAAGTTGTCATCAGATAGCCTGTTGCGCTTCGCTGTATGAATTAACCCAAAAAGACTCTCAACTGGAGCAGATGACGGCATGATACAATTAACTTGTAGAAAGATCTTTTTCGTCCGTAGATACTGAGACAAACTCGTAATCTCTCTTGATGGGTGGACTCCAAATATTGAAGGACCTCGGGTAACGTTGAATCCGACGTTGATGATGATGACGTGGCTGTCGAAGAGCATTCTGATACTATTCCGAGGAACTCTTCCTCTACGTCCGTTGCAGACTGTGACGAGGTTGGGGAAACAGCATGTTTCAGTTCCTGTCCTCCTCGCGTAGTTGAACAAAATGTTCTGAACCTGTGATCTCTCCTTTCCCACAAGAAGTCTCGTTTTGAAGAGGGGAATGCAAACATGAGCCACTAGGGCCATCTCACCTAACGGTGTCGACATATCCAGTATTTCACTAAATCTAGTGTTCAGGGATTTCACAATCGCTTCCTTCAGAACGATCATATATGAGAGACTGACGTGGATACTCTCGGTAACCTTAATTGTTCTTCGGATAGTTGGGAGCAAGTAACCGAAATAGGTTTTGTCTGCTTGCAAGCGATCCAGGGCATTAGCAAGTGGAGCCAAACAACTGTGATAGTCCTGCAGAAATTGGAAATCCGTTTGTTGAAAGGTGGCGACGTTGAGTAGGATTTGTAGGCTTACAATTTTGTTTTTGTCGAAGGAGAGAAGCCTGCCAATGCAGTCATAAAACGAGTTCCAGCTGAAAAATGTAAATACATTTGTAATGTCCACTGGCACATAAGACTTCCTTATTATTTTATATATATATAAATAAGTAAGCAGACAACAATTTCACACAATATTAAAAATACTAATGTTGACACTTAAAGTCTGTGTCTACGACTGTTATTTTAGTGACTAACACTTGTAGCAAAGAATAAACTATCTGAAACTTTAAAGTAACTTATTCTTTAATGGTTAAAAGCATACCGAGTGGGGCAGGGTTTTGGTAGTTGGCCACCAATGCATTCCATTGCAGTTTCCTTGGCTTTATTCGAGGACATTGTCAAGGTTGTCCAAAGAGAATTGAGTTTTTTCATTGTGTGGGAGCGTTTCTGTTTAAATGAAATGTTGCTTATCTTTAAAATATCTGTGGTGGCAATCAGATTAAGCGTATGAGATGCACATCTCGTATGAAAGGGGAGCTGCATGTCTTGGCCTTGACTCTCCGAAAGAATATCGCCAACATTTTCAAATGTAATGCCATTTTCATTCCCTCCATCGTCGTCTTCCCCGACAACCCCGAATTCTCGGAAGGCTTTCACCATGTTAGTTCCGTTGTCAGTGACAGTTGCTGAAATTTTATCAGTTGATAAATCAGCATCATGGTGGATGGACTGTATCATCTCTGCTACTTTTATATACGTGTGTGATCCTCGGAAACGACGGCAAGCTAACGCTTCAGACTGAGGAAGAAAACTATCTGAATCAACCCAGTGAACTGTCATTCCCATGAAGCTCCGTCCGCCATGGGACCAAACGTCCGCTGTAGTAGATACCGCGACTTGTTTCAGCAATAGCGCTCGTATCTGTAAGAAGAAATAAATCATGTGAGAAGCAGTACGTTAACAATCTAGACAATATGTACTAGGTTGGTCGAAATCAAAGTGCCAAAAAAAGTAGATATTATATCTGGGATGATCATACCTTTTTCATGTTATCCTCGAGAAATGTGTCCATGAGAGCGTTCATAGTCTTTCTAGTAGGAATTTTCACAAGTTCCTTTGCTGACTGAAGTAGATTACAAAAATTTCGGAATGCCTTAGCTTCGACAAGTGAGATAGGAAGCATGCTTTCAGCCAAAAATCTCATTAACCCGTAATTACACAGTTCTTGGCTGAGGTTTTTATCAACTTTGACAAACATTTTGTCTATGCTCGGCTGGGATGTGCTTTTGATGACGCGACCATCCCTGGCTTTATTTTTCAATGCTAACTGATATTCTGCAAGAACCTGTAACGAAAGCAAGTAGGTGTAGGTAAACACTCTGTCAAATTGAACACTTTAGTAAATTAATTGAAAAGCAAAGGTACTGTGTCAATATATACGTATAAATATATAATGTATCAAATTGTTGAAAAAAGTAGCTAACTTACTTGTGGATGAGACCGACGCATGTGGCGGAGGAAGTTTGTGGTCGCTACCTTGTTACCTGAGATAGTTTTTTTACAAGTGATGCACTCTGCGGAAACTCTCCGAGTGTTTTCATTATAAGAAACAATTGAGAAAAATGGGTACTTCAAAATAATTGGGACTTTCTGGTCGTCATCATCTACAGCATGAGCACGTACCGCGGAAGCCACGTTGGATGATGAGGCTTGAGCTACCTCTAAATCCTAAAATTCAAATAAAGCGAACGTTATGTTCTTTTCTATTCTATACATACCTTTTCTGTACAACTTTCGTCATCCATTTGCCTCCGTGTGCGGTCATGTAAATGTCCGATACTAGAGTTGTCGTAAGAGGATCAGAGCTTTCGAGTTCTATTAGTTGGTGTAACTCCGTAATATCAGTTATGTAACATCAACCCAACTTTGGCTTAAGGCTTACACATCACTTTCTGATATAAATGTAGGAATGATTATGTGACAACAATATACAAATATACAAGTGTATAAATGTAAAAAATGCAAATACAATATCTACATATGCATTTGTACATATGTATTTATATAAACATACATGCATATACATATGCATAAATGTGGATGTCTGCATGTTTATTCAATCCTATGGAAACCCCTTCTCGCGTTGCTGGATGGTGAAGAGGCTTCACACAATAATTCCTCACGCGCGTCTATCAATTAGTAAACAACACCATATTATACAACCTTGGCCACGTTATTTCACTTGACAAGAGAAGAATATAAAAAACTGGATGCTAGCAGCGGTTCCGGTCCGCGTTCTAGGCTTTTAGTTTTGACTATTCTCCGCTCCTCCAAGTTTCTCGGCTTCACTCTGCTTGCCTTCTTCCTCCTCATCAGGTTCTCACCAACCCATGCTCTGATCCAGTGAGACTTAGCCTTGCCTCTTCTTGCGCGTCCTCAGTATAGAGTTGTACGCTTGTCTTAGAGTTGTTATTACGATTTCTTTCATCAGCTTCCACTTGGCGTTCGTGAACTTCGTTCTCTTTCGACGATCTCTTGGATCGCTGTGGGGTTACACACATATATATGTGTATATTTTTGTCTTGCTGAGAGCCAAAATCTAAGAGAAAGACTTGCTGTCGGATCTAGAAAATTGAAAATGGCCAAACCATTTCACGGTCCATGTTGCCATGGATTTCGTTCCTAATTCTTTCAAAAATCATCGATTTTTAAAATAACGTTTTACACACTTGAGAGATTCACATCCGGCGCTGTGGTGTACAGCGTGACCTGAGGTTAAAAGTCACCACCACTCGGTGAGTTCATGTCACGGAAATGTCACTTCCGTTGTGAAGGCTTTAAGTTACATCCATGGAGATTCAGAGTCTGCTTTGAGTTTGAAGCTGTACTTTGTGTGTGAGGAATAGGATGACTAAATATTGAAAATCGATGATGCATGAATGAGGAGGGTGAGATGGGGAAATTCGTTGTCAGGGGGAGGAAGATCTGAAATCACAGTGAGAACTTATCGTGTGATTTGTCATCATTGAAACATAGGGTCAAGGGGATTGATGTTGATCGGAGGAGGATATGCCTCACTGACTCCCTTTGTCCCTAGGTAGATATACACAAACATCTCTTCATCGATCCACACTTCAGGGCTTTAACTCTAGTATTTGTTTCAAGTTTTTGGAACTCTGAGTCTACCGCTTTGACATAGGCTAATCTAAGTTATTTCTCGTAGTCTTTCATCTCATATTATGCGCTTGGCTTTCGACTCTGCTGAGGTTCATATATAGGGGGAGGTGCTAGATTTAAAATTCATTGTTGCCAAGGACATACTGTATTATTTGTTATTTGTTCGCTAAGTAGGTACTCGCAGCTCAGATCGAGATAAATTTTGGAAAACGTTGAATTTTTCCATCTCATTTCAGACACGAGTTCAAAAGAAGATACCATCGAGGGAAAGGTTCATTAATTAGAACTAGTTTGCCGAGTTGAAATCATGTTTTCTTCATGAAACTTTGATTAATCATGATATCTGTGATCGCTTCAGGTAAAATCTGCCACTTTTACACCTCTTTTACATTACCAACCTTTGTGGTGGTGAAGAACTGTTAAGCACTCATTTCAGGAGAGCACATCATGCTTAAGGCAGTCCGCTCACCTATAGAACAGCAATCTACCTGTACTTTGTTGCAATGTAAATGATCATCTTTCTCGAAATATTTTTTGAGAGAGTGCGGAAAGTATGATCAAATAGTTTGTATTTGCAACTAGGAGTGGCAAGAGATTCAACTACCAAGATCTCGCAAAACAAGATTGTCCTGTTCTTTCAGGCAATAATGTTCCATTTGAATTTCTTTTAGTGACGGTAGCACTGTTGTTAGATAAATAATTGAAGACTCATCATATGGACTTGAAGTAGTGTGGAATCACGCATCAACGAAGAACATATTTAGCTTGTAGAAAATAATGCCAAGATTCCTCAAACATACAACAAGGTCAGCTAAAGGCATGAAACAAACCGTCAGGTATACTGACGGGTGATTGCACAGCCGTTCATGTAAACCGCAGTGCACAGCTACTGTTCCATCTCTAGGGGACGCCTTTAGTCCGTATATTCATGAGAGAGCATGGTAGTACATTTTGTGCGGTTCCTAGAGCTCCTGGTATTCCCAGTAATGATCATTGAAAAAAATGATTTAAATGAAGGAACTAGACATCTGATAATATTATGTACACTTTTTTCACCATTTGTTATGTAGAAACACTTGTTATGATGAGCCCTATGATTGATGCGTTTGTAAACTATCGAATAGGTCGTACCCACTGGACCACTCATTATGCTGATTATAGCAGAGAAAGCATCTTGCGACAGATCTCAAAAATACCCCTGAGTTGATAAAAATTGATAAATAAATTTGATTTTAAGTTCAATAATTCGTTAAAAAAAATACTTACTTGACTTCAACACGATTGTCTGTTAAAGATGTGTCAATAAGCATAAACTAAATTTTCCTCTGATTTTTTTCTGAACCACCAGTGTTCCAGAATTCAAACAATTTTGGTATTTTAGGACAACACGCACAAAGTGTATTTTTTTAGTTCATCTGTTTCAAAGCCCACAGTGATTCAGTACTTGTGTACTGTATTGAAAGAGTGATATGTTCTTTCAATATCCACAAAAGCAGACGATTTGAGAGGTTCCCTTGTTAATATGGCATTACTATTACTGTCATTATTAATTTAAATTATTACTCATATCTATATTTTACAAACTACTATCTAGTCAACCAATATATACTGGAATACCAACACGAATAGAGTGGTGTTTTTGGAAATATATGCGAACACCATCATCACCTTCTGAGAATTAGATGTCCAGTTCCACATGTAGACAGGCAAACAGGCAGGCTGTCAGTACGAACTTTTGAAGGGGCAAAGAGAATCAAAACAAAACCCGGATACGGTTCGATTGAAAAATATTATTGTGCCTTGTCGTAGTTTGGTAGTAATAAAAATAATAACATACTATTGAGCTTGGTAAGAGGTAAAAGACATGACCAGTGATCAGCATGGATGGAGGGTATGACGTTGGCAGATAGGGTATGCCGTAGAAATATCAGGATTTTGAGAGAAAAAAATCCCGTTTCTGAATGAGTTAATCCAGACTCACGATGAGGTGGTGGTGAGATGGTGAAGAAAAGATCTCCGGGAAAGTGGTAAGGAATTGAAGATCCACGATTAAATAGATGGAAAGGACATGCTAAGAGACGTGGGGTATGGTGAGACGTGGGGTATGGTGAGACATGTAGTTAGTGGTTGATGTAGCTAGTATGCCAGATTATCCATTGATGAAAAGCCTCAAGGGGTCCCAATTCTTCTGGTGAAGATGACGGTACCTCGTTGTGTTGCTTCACTCGGATATTCTGGTACGAGACGGGGTAAGAGTTGTGGTTCCGGGTATCCATTTGGCTATTCATTGAGCAACAGTTTCATTCATGCCTTTCCGTACCGTAGCTTCTCCGTCAATCAGTCAGACCCGTTTCACCGAAGAACAGATTGGCAAGATTTATCCTGCCATACCTGCTCTGACTGGACCTTCAGCCATATATTTTCTCATTCAGACGTTTAAAACCAATACCGAATTAATCATGTTGTTTTTATGAAAAGTTCAATTTTAATTCCTGTTCCCCATGTTTTTCTGCAATTCATTCATTCATGTATTTATACCCGTTCTTCCTCTATTGGAATATATTGACCACGTGTCATTAGGGTTAGATGTTTGCTGTTGAAATATGATGATTGGAATGCTTGCGTGTGATACATAGTGGTGGCTTCGATTGTAGTTGAAGGTATAATTTTTCAATGAGATTTTTCGGTGTTGAGAACTCCCTGCTGAGAGCAGCATAAACATTAACATACTAATTTATTTGTTTTATCTTAAATTATATTTATCGCCGTAACTTTTTAAT
>JAQFXQ010000164.1:0-11093 GCA_034693645.1 Pergamasus crassipes | reverse complement strand
AGCTAGATCCACTATCTTGTGAGTTTGCCATCCGATTGATTCTTCCGACCTTAATGCGCTATCATGTGAGCTTGCCATGCGATTGATTCGTCCGACCTTAATGCACTGTCCTGTGAGCTTGGCATGCGATTGATCCGTCCGACCTTAGTGCACTATCATGTGAGCTTGCCATCCGATTGACTCGTCCGACCTTAATCCACTATCTTGTGAGCTTGCCATGCGAGTGATTCGTCCGAGCTAGATCCACTATCTTGTGAGTTTGCCATCCGATTGATTCTTCCGACCTTAATGCGCTATCATGTGAGCTTGCCAAGCGATTGATTCGTCCGACCTTAATGCACTACCCTGTGAGCTTGCCATCCGATTGATTCGTCCGACATTGGTAAACTATCCTGTGATCTTGCCATCCGATTGACTCGTCCGACCTTAGTTCACTATACTGTGGGCCTGCCGTGCGATTCATTCGTTCGACCTTAATGCACCATCCTGTGGGCTTACCATCCGATTGATTCGTCCGATCTTGATGCACTATCCTGAGCGCTTGCCATCCGATTGATTTGTCCGACCTCAATGCACTATCCTGTGAGCTTGCCATGCGATTGATTCGTCCAACCTTAATGCACTATCCTTTGTGCTTGCCATCCGATTGATTCCTCCGACCTTGATGCACTGTCCTGTGAGCTTGCCATGCGATTGATTCATCCGACCTTAATGCTCTGTCCTGTGAGCTTGCCATGCGCTTGATTCGTCCGACCTTAATGCACTATTCTGTGAGCTTGCCATGCGATTGATTCGTCCAACCTTAATGCACCATTCTGTGAGCTTGTCCTGCATTTGATTCGTCCGACCTTAATGCACTATTCTGTGAGCTTACCATGCAATTGATTCGTCCGACCTTACGGAACTATCCTGTGAGCTTGACATGCGACTGATTCGTCCGAGCTTAATGCACTAACCTGTGAGCTTGCCATCCGAGTGATTCGTCCGACCTAAATCCACTATCCTGTGAGCTTGCCATGCCATTCATTCGTTCGACCCTAATGCACTATCCTGTGGGGTTGCCATCCGATTGATTCGTCCGATCTTGATGCACTATCCTGTAAGCTTGCCATACGATTGATTCGTCCGACCTTAATAAACTATCCTGTGAGCTCGCCATCCGATTGATTCGTCCGGCCTTAGTAAACTATCCTGTGAGCTCGCCATGCGACTGATTCGTCCGACCTTAGTGCGCTATCCTGTGAGCTTGCCATGCGATTGATTCGTCCGACCTTAGTGCACTGTCATGTGAGCTTGCCATGCGATTGATTCGTCCGAGCTTAACGTACTATCATGTGAGCTTGCCATCCGATTGATTCGTCCGACCTTAATCCACTATCTTGTGAGCTTGCCATGCGATTGATTCGTCCGACCTTAATGCACTGTCCTGTGGGCTTGTCATCCGATTGATTCGACCGACCTTAATGCGCTATCCTGTGAGTTTGCCATGCGATTGATTCGTCCGACCATAATGTACTATCCTGTCAGCTTTTATTCCGACTGATTCGTTCGACCTTAATGCACTATCATGTGAGCTTGCCATGCGACTGATTCATGCGTGACTCATCGGACCATACTGCACAACTGTGTGCTTTTGCTGGGAAGATTACATCACCGTGATGTGATCCAATTTCTATCATCTTAACTGGGTGAACCATTCGCACAGAACAGTGAGGATTGCCAAACCAACAGCCGACTGAGGAACTACGTGATTGCTTGCTGCAACGAGAGTACAAACCAAATAAGCGCGCCCATACTAGCTTATCCAAATGACGGAACACTGCATATATCCTCGACTGTAAGATTCAGTTTTGAGATGAGAACACCTGCGAACCCGCAAAACTCAAGTTAGTCTGCCGTATATCAACTCAAATTGAAACTCTCCTAACAGTTTTGTGAACGGGCTGCACGTCACAACTTTTCTAGCGTGTTCTCTCCTTCGCAGACAGGTACAGAAGAGTGTGATGATTACATCAGAAATTACGGCGGAAGGAGGTTCTAGTCTAGTCGCGAATCTTGCAGAGCATTGAAGGACAGACTGAGGGCTTGATAGGTCCTCACAGCCCATCGTATGCCAACATTAAATACTGATGCAATGCCTCATTTTCTCTGCAAATCCTTGGTGGTCTCACAAGGGTTTTCCTGTTCGACGTATGACCAACCTAGTACTATGCAATTGAATCATCGTGATCTAAATCAGGGCTGCGTTATCTTCGCCTATTTATTCGTCCTGAACTTCTGGAAGAAACAAGTCATGTGAGAAGCAGCACGTAAAGAATCTTAACTATATGTACTAGGTTGGTCGAAGTCAAAGTGTCTAGAAAATAGGTATATATATATTTACCTTGTACTTATATCTGAGCTGATTCCATGGCTTTCTAGTAGGCATTTTCACAGATTCTTTTGCTGACTGAAGTAGACTACCGAAATTGCGGAATGACCTAGCTTCGACAAGTGAGGTCGGCAGCATACTTTCGGCTAATAATTTCATAAACGCTCGACTACGCTGTTGGCTGTTTTGTCAACCCTGATAACCATTTTGTCTATGCTCGACTGTGATGTTTTTTCTTGATGACGTGAGTGTCTCTGGGTTCATTTATCGGTGCTGACTGATATTCTCCGAGAACCTTCTACACTATTACAGCTGATGCACACTGCGGATACAATCCGAGTGTTGTCATTATAAGATACAAAATAAAAAAATGGGTCTCTCAAAATAATTTTGACTTTTTCGTCATCAGCGCAAACAGCATGTGCCACAGAACCCACGTTAGATGATGGGGCTTGTGCTTCCTTTGAATCCTAGAATTTAATTGAACTTTAGTTCATACCATTTAATCGTATACATTGCATCCTGTTTCCGTATTTCCATGCGTTTAAAAACATATTTAGTGCGTCGTACTCATCATAAAGATTGATTAGAGACAGTTAATTATTCCAACACACGAGGAAAGCATGAAAGTCTATGACGGTTACGTTCACCAACACAAACAGGAAGCCAATGATGGCGAAGTACCCTAGGTAGGAACTTACTAGGTATTGTGAATCAGGGGTATGGAAAGGCGCCGATGTGGCTAGCCGAGGAACTAATTTTTTGGATCATCTTATGGGAAATAAGCATGGAGTGATTTTTGAGGCATATTGTTGGAATGAAGAAGACGACCGAGCTCACTCTTCCTCTGAGTAAAGAATAAGATTTTTATTGCCTATATGTTCATGATCATTTTATGATTATGGATTGAAATTCCAGCTGGTACTCTGACTTTTTTAAATATCCATGTGAAGCTTGATTTCTTCAAAAACATCAAGATGTTTACGTATATCTGTGACTTACTGCAGAATGTCATATCACTCTCAAGTATAATGTTTACTGTGCTTTTGACCCATATTCGTTATTTCAGAACAAAAAGAATCTGAGCAAAATCACGGAATCATCACGGTTCCGTTTTCCTACCAGCAACTATTTACTTACTTCTGCTAAGAGGCGACCTTTCGAAGAATCCTTTGTGTGAACACCTCAACAAACCTACTTTTTTCGCCAGAACATTTAGCATTTCCAACGTCCCTCGTTCACGTCATAAATACATTTGTAAGAACTACATAAGGCAGGACTACAGTTCTATCTGGCATACCCCGGGATGAACAACTGGCATCCGGTACACCATGATCCTGCTGAACGCACAATTAGGTAACACAAATATACTTTCGTCCGAATTTTGAAGAAACCAAGCGTTATATTGATGAATAAATCAGACATATTCATCTTCGAGACCAGAGGTTTTCAGTCGGAAAGGATATTTTTTGGTTGGGAGTTGTGGACCCTGTGGGAACTGTCCGTAGGCTTATAAGCTCGTCCGTTGGATGGCACAAGAATGTAGGTGTAAATAGGAGAAGAAAGGACGAAGCCCAAAGAGTTGTCAGAAATGTGACGAATAAGGTTGTGAGTCCCTCTTCTGAATCAAAACATCACGCCGACGTGATGGGCGGGTCGGTAGAATAACCGGTGGCCAGTTGCGCCTTTGGGTTCACCGTCGTACAAATCCGGAACGATTGCCCGAATTTGCATTTCTGCACGGGCGTTAAGTTTGACACCTCGTAGAATGAGCTACATGAAAGCAATTAGCATGGATAATGAGATATCTACAATGCTTTCTGATTACTGATCTTTCGAAATGACACAATACTCACAACGGCGGTAAAAACATTGACGTCTTCTGACATCATCTCTGACAAAATAGCAGACGACAGCAATTACAACAGTGCAATGAATGGCCTATTGAAAATTTTTCAATATCCGTTCGCGCTTGATCAGCTCGGTCGAACAAGTGATAGTGGTTATCTGACTCAACACGATAACAAAATGTAGTCCTTGAGGACAGTACAAAGTACGGCAGTTAGCTAACGTGGTTCCCAAGAGCCATGTGGAACCTCTGAATCAATCATCCGCCTCAGACATCCAAACACGGTTCAGACTGACTCGTCTACCTGTGATGTATCAAGTTGTATTGTGAACACGAATGAGGCTTCTTTGTGTACCTTAAATCGAAGTGATGCTCAACACTCCATCACGTGCGGTCATGAGATACAAACCATCATATTGTTGTAAAGTGTAAAAGGAATTGAAAGTATGTATAAAAACACACCTGAGAAGACAAACCCATTGAAATAAGATCGTATAGCAACACACTCAGATGCAATTATGATGGAAGGATGAAGATTATTGATGGAGCAGAAATGAATGTTTTTGTTGGACATTGTTGAAAAATAAGTGACGGGCAGGCGCTTGTTCCAAGAACTTTTTGCTCGTCTCCGAATGCCAAATGGATGCCTTTACCACCGACAACAATATGTGTACACAACTGAATTGAGCTTCCGTCGTCATTATTAACACGTTGTCAGAAGTTAATCTCCCTGTCTAAATAACTCCCGAATGATCTTGTTTGTGCAAGTAACAAATACAGTTATCTGCGTTAGTTTCATGTTTCATGATCGTCTTAATCATTCATTGGTCTGTTTCAGTGAGACAACTTTAATGTGGAAAAGTTCACTGTATGACGACTAAATTAGGAACAAAGAAAAAAGAGATTGGTATTTCTGTCTTGGAGTATCATCACTGTGAAATCACGTGCTTTCTTCACAAATAAGCGAGTAAACAATTTTTGAACGAAAGCGGAAATGAAATGTGTCAAGGCCGCAGAATCCAATAACCACACTGACTTTCTTCAAGTCACCTGCCCTTACTGCCTTCTTCAATGTCAACTCAACAACATAATGCAATCCTCATTTCCGCCCCACTGATTGTTCCGGATCAAATATGCAGATATACTAATTTCAACCACTCTTATAAACATATTACTGTTGTTGTGAACACGAAATATCTTGTTCACGATGAACTCTAAACTGCGCGTTATTAGGCACGTTCATATTTGGCACAAAACACAGAGTGTCCATCCATCGATTAAGGATGCAATAATATTGCATGTCTAGGTGCTGGATGAAGAGAAACGCAGTATGATACATCCTCATTGAATGCCGTAAACGAGTGAACTTTCCTTCAACCTTCACCTAATAACTCCTCAGAATCTACATTTCAACTCGAACCATGGTAAATGGTTCGCTATCAATTAACTGCAGCATGGCGTGACCGAGTGGCTCAAGACTGCAATCAGTGACCGCAAGTAGTTTTTTTGAGTAAGTAAACCAGGTTGCTCAGACTTCCAACCGTACGGATAAGGAACTATTTTCTCGATGATCAGTACTCGTGTTTTATGAAGGAGGCGTTTCTTTAATCATTTGTTAAGCAGGAAGTTAGATGTTAGAGGTTTGCATGTTTTCTTTTCAATCAAAATACACCATACTTTTATTGATGATTGTGTGGTCAGTCGTGTCCAATTGAAAGTGATCCATGAAGTACATATCAATAGACAACTCCAGTCGCGACGAACATCTGTAATGCATATTTGTTTAGAGGGTCTCACCGCGGCACGAGACTTCTAAAAAAATTTGGATCGCGGAACGTGAAACAATTTTTCAAAAAATCACACTTTGTTTCAATAGACACATATATCGAGTCAGCAGATCTCAGTCTTTCTCGTTTGGACGGAACTGCAAACTTCCTGGCCGCAAGCCTTTTTCGCACGTCACGTCTTTCATGCATGATCGATACTAATACCTCTTTCATGCTGATCTGTAAAGCGTATATGACTCCACTTCTAGAAGTGCAGGATGGCCAAACTTCGGACGTGTTCTACCTCAACAATTGCGGAATCGGGGCTTCCAACGTTATTACAGGAAAGCAAGGTTCTTGGAAATTTGTATGATGCGAGGGGAATTTGCTCGCCTCAGCTTGCGACCAGAACTTGCTGAGGAAAGACTGAAGTTGCCGGCGGTGAGCGCATTGGGCGTGGTGGGCATGGATGCAGGATGGATTTAGCTCTCCACATACAACTATAGCTCACATGAGTGCTCCATTGAACAATTCCTGTGATATGTCACTACCGGGTACCTGAAATATAGCGATGGAGGTATCGCACAAAACTGAGGGTTGTCACCTCCGTCGACTGTCTCATGAGTGGGAAACGAGGAAGATAGACCTGTGTCCGCATCCCCGTCTCACCCAACTTCCAAGAATGTGTAAAGAAAATAACGCATTGAGTTCGTTGGCTGAATATTGTGGTGCATTCCATTCAACCACTTCAATCAATGAAGCTGTTGAATGGGATGTCTTTTTGAGGGTGGAGGAGAGCTTGCATTTGTGGTGTATTGGTTAGCACGCTTTCCCCGGCAAGAGAGAGACCCGGATTCTATTAGCGGCGGGCGCACATTTTTCTCAATACTTTCCGATGGCTATTTTCAAGTTCACAACACTACCGTAAGGTTATCTCGGAAATCGGTGATTTCTACACACAGGGTGGTAATCCTTAGAGTTATAAATCGTATATCGGGGAGTGTTTGTTATGGTGTGAGCTGAGTGTGTTATGGAGGAAGCATGTCCTAGGGCCGACGCGAAACGTTGAGCTCTAGAAAATAATGAAGCAGCAAAACTTTAGGCATCTGCTAAAGTTCATGCCAAAGAGGGCCGTTTGGTCTGTGTGAGAGTTGATTACAAAATGGCACTAAGTGGTGGGTTAAGAGTCAATGGGTAACATGGTCTAGTGGTTGCAGTTTAGCAGACTTTATTCGTTTGCGATAAACCCTAAGTACGAAAACCAAAAGTTGGATCGATACCTCCATTTTGTTGGAGGTGTCCCTTCAGAATATCGGGCCAATCCCCGTCGTTCGTTAGACCTATGTAAGCAGTATTTCGGATCAATGGTCAAATTTAGCTTTGCTCATAGTTTCCTGGGTCTACGCCTACAGCCTATGAGAGCAACGTCAATTTTTTTGTTCAACTCACGCCGCGCCGGCTCTACGAGCATATCTCAGTCTCCCAAATACTGATTATTTATTGTAGTTTTTCTCACTTTATCCTGAGAACACATCCTTTTACAGAAGGCACAGAAGGCGGGCCTCCATGACGGACAGCTATTTACGTATTTTGTTCTTCCATGATAATTCGTTTACATGTTACAAGAGCGGTTTCCGCATACATCTTATGAATATATTTACTCCTGGTCAACATGTAGTCTTTTCTCATCCTTAATGAGTGTCGGCTACGAACGTACCTCCACTGTCTCAACTGCATGACCTAACCACCGTGCTTCAGAACAAAGTCTATTTTTGAGAGTTATTGTCATGTATACACCACAACGGGCACAAACATGTGAGTCCCTCAACTCTACAGATGAAACAGGGAATCATGTTTCTCTTGTTCTCTCTTGATGTAGACCTCCAAGCTAGTCTCACGGGTCATCTTTTGCTCTACTTTTAAAACATGAATTTGTTTATCAGAGCTTCAAACTGAACCTCTCTTATACAAACTTCTACTACCAAAGGCAGATTTATATCCTCCTCGTCATGTTTCCTGACCGGTCAAACCGGTATAATGGCATTCAAGGAGTGTGCTCGTTAATACGTTTACGACAAACCAGCCTTTTCACCTAGTACCCTGCTGTAAGCACGTCGCGTCGTAGTCGGTAGCTCGTAACTTCGAAAACGCGAAAAAGTTGATAAGAAAGCTTCAACGGTAAGCATGTGGTAGACGATTTTCTTCTGTAGTCGTTCTTATATACCGTAGGGATTTTATCTGAATCATACATCATTCCACTTCAAAAAGGTACATTTCGCACTGATGTTCCAAACTTGTTCCCTCGCAGTCAGTAAGTTTGTTTTCCTCTCCTGCTTTTTGTAGGTACTCATCTGTTTAAAACTGCCGATCGATTCAGATTTCATTGTGGATCTGTTGGTGCTAGTTGAAAAATATCGCCTAATTCCGAAACAAGGTCTACACAATCTGAAGAAAGTGCGTGTGGGACAAAGCAAACTCGGAGCCTTTTATCAGAAAATCCTGCTCGGCATAAAGTCCCAAAATTAAAAAAAGTCAATCTCGATACCGCATCACTGCTGGGAACCCGCATGATCACATTCCATGATTACCAAAAGGATATAATGACACATAATTCTTGCTTCTGTAAGGCTAAAGCATCAAGTTGTAGAAAAAAAATACTGCGAGGACGAAGACGGATGAGATCGCCCTATGAGAATATGGCGTCTATTAATGTGTGTTCGAGTACCATATCAAGCAAATTCAATTTGGATGGAAGGGTGAACATTATCAATGATTCATGCAGAATTTCGCAGGAGAAACGTGATACGCCGATACTCGTCTCACGAAGTAACAGCCTGCTTGCGAAATGCTGAAGTACGAGAATCATAAGGCTGCTGAGGAAGCATTGACTTGGAAGTAAATTCTGCATTTGAGCCTCTACTATTCCATGTAGTGCATGGCGGCTGAGCTTGGCATGTCCGTAGGATGAAGGTTCTTGTTCATGCAGATGTAATTAACTGTAGACCATCGTTACAAACGTAAAGCGAAACGTTGAAAAGTACTGTAATACAGCTCTCAGTGCCTCTCACAGTTCATTAAGACCACGAGTGGACTTAATCACAGAGTCACTTCAAGAAGGAGGCATATCACTTTCATTCGACTGAACCACCGAATGTACGGGTGCGTAGTCATAATTTGTAAGAATGGGTTGTGTGGTTTTTAAACGTGAAGAACGTAATAGGGTTTAGCATAAACAATACGTCATACGCGAACGAACTCACATTGATATCAAATTACTTCAGCATTCGGTTTCCACTTCAGTTCTTCAAAACTTTCTCTTGTGAGCGGTGTACATTAGATTGGCCGGAAACTTATCTCGTGAGCGGTGCGCGTATTACGTTCCTTCAAAATTCCCCTATTGAGCGGCGTACAGTTTATCCCAATACAAAGATGAAATGAGCTGTTCACATTCCCCAAAGACTTCCCTGGGAATCTTTTAACATGACACCGCTCTGATATTTCTTTAGCTAGTGGCCTGTATTTGATTCCTCTAAAAGTACTTTGGACAGTGTCGTTTAGTGCACCCTATGAAAACTGTTCTGGGAGCCACGTACATCACAGTTCTCTAAACTTCCCAATTACTAGCGCACATCTTATCAGCCAAGAGCCCCTGTTGTGAGCGGCGCACAGTACATCTGTCCAAAAGTTATTTAGCGAGCGTCGCAAACACATCCATCCGAAACTCCATTTGCAATCGTAGAATTACTACATCCCTCCAAAACTGCTCTGCTGAGCTGCGAAAATTGCACCGGTATAGTAGTCCTGTTGTGAGCTGCGCGCTATACATCGGCTCCAGCCTCATCCAGTGAGCGCCGCGTAATGCATTTCTCCAAAATTCTAGTGACCAGAGTACACGACATTCATTCAAAATCAGGGACGCGCGTTGCAGCTTCGCAAAATTCCTCTAATTAGGCGCCAGTATTTACCCCTAAGTTCAATCTACTGAGAGTAAATGTTAAATTGACCCTCCACATATAGGGCAAGCCACTGCCGAGGTCATAACCCAACATGCGGGTAATCTCACACTATTAAGGGCGTACTGCGGTTTCAACTGACTGCCGTGTCATGTATTTTACCCAGAATGCAGGTTTTCAGTTAGGAATGTTACTGAATACTTCATGGCTGGACCCTAAACATCCTTCGTGAATGCGAGTCCGAAAGAAACTTGTTCAGTTAAGTAGGTTTAACAGTACGGATGAACTTAAGTCGGTTTCCTGAATGAAATGACTTTTCTTTCTCCGGTAGTTAGTCGATACGACAAAACACTAGCGAAGCTCTGTGCTCGGGTAGACTCACTTGTAAAATTCGTTCGAAATCCTCGGTCACCTTGCTTGCTTGACCACCAGAGATGTTTGATTGGCGAAGCTCAAACTTGGTATTACAAGGTTACTACAAAAACCATTTCGGTTCTGTTTTACTGACAAATCGTGTAAAAGGTGGTGGGGTGGTGGCGCGTCGCACCGCGTCCGGAAGGTCCCGGGTTCGAGTCCCAGATCGGCCATCCTGATATAGATTTTTCGAGTCTTTCCCCATGTCACCAGCCGAATGGTGAGATGGAAGTGGTTAGCCCCGCAACACAGACCTCAAGGTTTAACAGCGGGTACACACCAAAAAAAAATGATGCCAGGCTATGCGTCAAGAATACAGATTGTCTTTGTACTACTTATTCGTCTAATTCCCTGAGGAAAAAATGATATCAGATTGGTTGGAGGAGATAAAGTGGGTCCACTTTATTTTGGTATGAGTCTGGCCCAATCTTTTTCAGACGTCTTCTGACGCCTGGATACGACTCGTCAAACTCGTTCAAATAAAATTATCGGCTCATTGGAGCTCCAAAAAAAAGAAGTGGGAGCAATGATTAAAAACACGTGAATACACACTAGCCTGTGTTTAACGACAAGATCATAAAGTTATAAGAGATTATCAAAAATCCTGAAGTAGGCCCAATATTAGCAGTGCAGTTCTTTCCTAGATTGAAAAAAGAGGGTTAGCTTTGCTGCAGAAAAAATCATCAAAAGACGTGTTTGAAAATGAAAGTTCGACATGAAATTCTTAACTTTCCAAAATG
>JAQFXQ010000163.1:0-11103 GCA_034693645.1 Pergamasus crassipes | reverse complement strand
CGGCCTCGGCTGAACTGGCAACGCAAACCATGGTGGCCTTTGGCAGACACCGGATGCCCACAATCGATGCAGCAATGCTCCCGGCAGAATAATAATAACAACATACTGAATGCACTTTTCTTTGATCATATGGAGAGTAATACCGACAGCATGAACATGTTCGCATCCACAAACAAAACCTGAGATACTCTGGTATTTTGGAATATTTGATGAGAAAAATATTTTTTGTTTCGACCCCTCACGTTTCAGTGTGATAACTACAGCTGAATATTTCCTGTAGCCCGGTCGAACGCTTAACGAAAATGCAGCATTTCCTTTTTTTGCATCAACCACCGAAGGGTCACAAAGGAAGAATCCAAGAAGTGTACGACTTCTCGTAGTAACTTCAGGAGCTCGTATTCTGGCTTAACTCAAGACTGAAGGGAAACACCGCTTGATATCAGTGCCAACGAACGGTTGTCAAGGAAAGAACCTTCAAAATTTTTGGAAAGGACTTACCTTCAGGGTGCATCTCATACGGCACAAAACCCGTGACTGCCATCAGTGATTATTCTAACCGAGGCTGTGATTTGTCCTCTTCCCATCTGTCCCAGCGCTAGTATGATCCCCACCTGTTTCGCCTGCGTGACAATATTACCGTCAAAGCAAAGTTCACATCCGTGCCACTCTAATGTCGTTCTCACAGTACCTGTCGACATTTTTCTCATTAATGGATCACAAGAGGTATCTGCACAGAATGCTACCTCTCTACTTGGAATTCAGCCCTCGAGGATCTACATTGCCAGCAGCAACGCATTTTGGGTTCCCAGTAGTAATATATCTAGTAGTATATAAGAAGAACATCCGAGAGGGGATTCACATCAGCTACAGTGAGTGGTAAGTGAATAGCAGATGCTATCCTGGATGCACGCCAGCTCTCTCAAAATACCTGCCGCCGTCGACTCCACCCTCGTCAGTAAATTTTGTCAGGGGACAGTGCCGAAAATACGTCAGCCATTATGTAGATCCCCAAGAGCCTTTCCCTTCTAGCATTTGATGGCACAAGATTCAAATAATCCTTCATTGTTCATGTTGAACCCAGCAGTACCAGGATCACACTGACACATTTTAGCAACGTGAGGCACAATGACTGTTTCGTAAAATTACTCTGATCCTCTCCGTGAAACCAAGCGCGCCATCCCTGATTAAGATAATAGTTATCCTTCGATGTAAGTGTTAACTTTTCCAACCAAGTCCTCCAGAGTTACCTCTATGACCACGTGATGCCAGGAGATCATATTGTAACGGTACGATGGAGTCGTTCCTTGAAAGTAGGGTCGTCTAGGCAGTCGTTGTGGCTTTCTTCCGTTGTAGTCTATCTTACAAGAATCGAATACAAACCCGAGGGTATCGAGTGAAACCCAGACGCGCTTACTCAAAGCGTCACAATGGGAGAGGAAACGCTCTCTGAGAGAGAGCGTCTCAACATACCAGAGCCAATGACGATGCTGGTATGGCTCGGGTCGTAACCCGCAACACCATTTTTTAAGCTGGGATAAGCTGGCTAGATTCCTCGACTGTTCTGGAAAATGGGTCCATGCTGTTCACTGGTGGTTGTGGTCTCCTTCTCCGGTGATCGTCCGAACCAGTTTCGCCTCTAGTATCTTATCTTGATACTATGCGTGGTTGATGGCGTCCTCTCGATTCCACGTACTAGACCTCTGACCTGATGGCGGCCACTCTCTGTCTCGCCTTGTGCCATCAGTCCTCTTTCATGCTCTGGTGATCGTCATGACTCACGGCAACATGTCTCAACCTGTTCTACCAGGCATATGCTCCGTGTCCTCGCTCTAGTGCATGTGGCCCACTAATGTCAAAAAACACAGCAGAAATATGTGCACCATTCTTGATCGATGTCTCTTCACAATATGTATATATAATAGTAGGTTATCATGCGTACTCACCCTCCGTCCGTGGAGGCCTCGTCAGACAGATTTTTATTCATTTAATATGTACAAAGTTTGTATAACTGCAGAGGGTGCGGCTGCCAGACCCCCTCAACCAGGTTAGGTCCGCATCGAGAGTAGGTAATCGACTAGTTGTTTGCAAAAAATATGGGCCGGTCTCTGGCTTCTAATAACATGGGGATGGAGTTCCATAGCGAACAGAGGAGATCTCCGTGCAAAATTAGTATTAAACAATAGACCATAAGTGTCAAGGTCAAGAGCCTGGAACTTCCGGAGAGATCTTGAGTGAACTGAACGAAAGGGAAGAGAATGACGAGGAGGCAGATTACCCCAGGCTGAATTGAAGCCGAATGCACCCAGCCTCCACCTTATCAGCTCATCGAGCTTAAGCATGTTAGAAGAAACAATAATGACAACAATCTAAATCAAAAGCACGCCATTAAGTGCTATATTATACATATTAACCGTCATACATTGAGGTCTTCTACCTGAAAACTTCCGTCAAAACGTTTTACCATGTTAAATCTCCGTAGACCATACTTCGCATATTTTTTCAATGTCGATGCAATGCTGTGCATCTCTCTATCACTCTACTTACTCTATCTAGTTAATACCTTTAGAGCATTGATGTGGCTGCGAGTGATCACCACGTTCTTCAACTCATGTCCGAACCATGTATAAAGTTTAACTTAACCTTCTAGCGAACACAAGCGAAAGGGCATTGGTAGCTGATCACTTAACATTGTATTTATTCGTGATTGTAAAATGTAATGTACAACTGCTAGATTTCCGATGCAACTTGTTCAACGACGACTCCACTTCGTCTGGTTGTTACAATGATATGATATTAGACTGCAGCGATTCTGTCGACTCATAATCGGTTATTTCACATCACGTACAATTTGAGGGATGAAGAATATATTGTGCCTGAGCTCACACACTTATTTCGAACACATTCTTCAACGATCAAGGAATGTAAACAAAACAGGTCGGAGATGGGAGTACGATACCCTCTCAAACATGCCATAAGCCTTATGGCATGTTTGAGAGGGTATCGTATTCCCAGTCGGTAGGTGCAGAGAAAAAAAACGAGGGGTGGAGTAAATAATTCAAAGCAAAAACGCGATATGTTCGCAAAAACAAGAAAAATCGATGCTTAGTGAGTGGAACCTTCTGACAAGATAGGTTGGGAAGAAGGGGACTCATCTATTTCCGGAGATGGTTCTTTGTTTACCTCCAGGGGCATTGGAAGCTGAGCAGCTCTTCGGGTTGTGAAACTCCCTTCGGAACGGATGGTGTATGTCCGCACTTGTCCGTCGCGTCCTTGGTTGACCTCAACTATCTTTACTAAGGGTCATCTGACTTTGGGCACATTGTCCTCCTTCAGCATGGCCCCGTCGCCAACTTTGAGAACGCGAGTCTTGAGGTTGGGAGATACATTGGCGTTTCGCAGCATCAGGAAATACTCGCGATACCAGCGGACTAATACAGCTCTGGACAATTGGCATCGAGACTGGAGGCAGCGACGCAGTCCAGGAGCAGAGAGGTGTGGTAGTGGTTTTCCGGGATCGACGAAGGCTGGAATTGACGGTCGAAAATCAGCTGGAGTTAGGACCCTTGGCTCGTCGTAAGCCGAGGCGACGAACGTCCGTGGGTGTGAATTTGAGACCACGGCCAACTCTTGGAGGACGGTGAGCAGTTCCTCGTACGATTCGATCGTCCGCCCTAGTGTCTTCGCGAGTGAGTCTTTGCTGGACCGGATCAAAGCACATAAAAGCCCATTGCCAAGGTGCTCTAGGGCAGGATAATTCCCCATCGATGCGACATCTCCTCAGAAACTCCTTCACCTGGGGCCCCTGGCTGATATTGGAAGGCCTTTTGATCTCTGCAGCGGTCGTGATGAACGTTTTTGCGTTAACTGAGATGATGCTAACGCAATCTGGGTGGTGGCTTATGAAACCTCGGGGAGATGAAGTGAGGCTGGCCGCATCTTGATTTCGAAGTAGATCGAGATAGACTGCTCTGATAGCGGATAGCGGATATAACTCGATTCCTGCCGCATGAGAAGGGGAGATGAGGTCAGATCTCGAAAGTAGGAGCGGGCGCTCTGACTAGCGCCAGACTTACCGGTACGTTTTTCGCATCGCACGCGTGGGGACAACGCGAATTTGATCTCCCGGCGAGCTACAATGATCTAGAATCGTTTTCCCAGTTAACTCAAAACAAATGGGACGATGGATACCCTGGATGATGAGTCTGGCCACCGTGGTCTGACTAGGCAGAACGATTGGAGTTCGTTCATGTTGGGTTAGTGTGTGTAGAGAGGGCAAGTCGGGTCTTCAGGCGCAAGACACCCTCTTTGCCCAAGATCATGTCATTATTGAAAAGAACCTCTCTCCAGGTCCCGAATCTCAGCACCAAAATGTTCCGCCTGTATCATCTTGATAAGGTAGGTCTCTGCCTTCCTGGGATGTATTGAGTCCGTAACATCCCACTTGGGACAGAACTTCGAGATTGCCCCGAAGACACGGGCGGTCGTTCTCTGCGATGATCTATAGGTTCCGAATCGGGTAACATCAACCAGTAACGCAGGGACAGCAGCAACAACTCGTGGGGTTTTCCGGAGCTCCGAATCGCAATAAAGGCGGCTCGGTCGAAGTTGTCTGATTAGTCGCTGTGACATTGGAAGAGCGAGCATTCGTGGTCCCCTGAACCAACTGTTTCTCTCTGAGATCAAGTGAGTTGATCCGCCTCTGGTTTCAAGATCGGCGACATTATCTGAACCTCTCACGAACCACCATTCGTCCGTCGACGACTCCCGGTAGATCTCAGCGACTTAATTAGAGAAAAATACTTTTCAACGACTGGGTTCACAGTAAGTAATCCAGTAAAACGACATCTGCGAGTCGGTGGATAGATAAACGTGTCGTCAGCCGGGTTTGGAGATAGTCTTTTAGCTGAGTTGCCCGGACTGCAGCCATGAGTTCCAGACGTGGAAGGGCTTGCGGCGGGTTGAGGGGAGCCACTCGGCTCTTTGAAATTAGGATTTGACCATGCGGGTAGACGAATTGAAGATAGGCGACTGCGCAGTACGCCTTGGGACTTGCGTCAGCGAGGATGTGGAGATTGATTTGGTCAGGCGCGGCACGTCGTTGGGCCAGACACCTGGGGATTTTGTATCCACCCAAAATATTCATTTGACGAATCCATGCGACGAGATTCTCAGCAAACTCTGGTTTCACGGGCTGATCCCAGGTGAGGTCGGCAGACCACAGGGATTGAAGCAGCAGTCGACCGGTCACGGAAACGGGGGATGTCCACCCCATTGGGTCGAAAACGCTGGCCACCACCGCCAGGAAGGCCCGTTTGGTGCCTGCGGGAGCAGGTGCCTCGATCTCAGACAGTGGTGGAAGGACGATTTGATCCGTCGCAATCTCCCATCCAATTCCGAGGGCCTTGACGATTGGGCCGCTTTGAGGATCGATGCCTGCCTGCTGAAGTAGGAGGGGATGATTTGAGACCCACTTCGAGAGGGTCATACCAGCCTTGCTCATTCCATCAATGAAGAACTTGATAAAATGGCGGGCTTCTTCTTCATTCGGGAAACCCTTGAGCAAATCGTCATGATAACAAGATTCGCTCAAGAGGTATTTGTCATCAGGATCGATCAACTTGAAGTGTGTCCGCAGAGTGTGGGCTAGGATGAATCCGCTACTCGCCGCTCCCCAGACGACGCGGTTCATCTGGAAGCATCTTACAGGAGAATCCGCCGGATATCTCCACAGAAAGCGAAACAGCTGGTGATCCTCTGAGTTGAGATGAATCTGCATATATGCCTTTTGAACATCGACTCCCACAACAACGCTCATCTCCCGAAATCTCAGCAACATATCCGTGATATCAGGATTTATGTTAGGTCCGGGCAGGAGGCAGTCGTTTAGGCTGGGGCATCCCTTACGCGAACTGCTAGCATCAAATACGATTCTCCACTTCGACTTCGAAACGACGTGATGATGGGGAAGATAATATGATCCGTCCACACTATCGGGGGGTAGCTGGAAATCGCATATCGGATCAGCAAATCCCAAGTCGACGAACATCATTATCTCGTCATTGTATTTGGCGTAGATAGATGGATCCACAGAAAGTCTCTTGATTCCTTGATTCAGACGTTTGAGTGCAACGGACCCGTTGTTTGGGAGTTCATAAATTCTCTCAGTCTTGGGGAATGAGACGTGGTAGGCATTGTCCTTGTACCTCAGACTGCCTTCAACCTGAGCAATAGCATCCAATTCCTTCGAGGTGAGCTTTGATTCCGACGTTGTTGAATCCTCAGTCTGGTTCGGCTGTCCCAACTCCCAGAGTGATTTGATCATTTGGGCCGGCTCAGTCTCAGTCAGTGCAGAAGGATCGCAGCAGGCAACGGTAACTGCGGAAATGACGGCGGAGATGCCGGCAGTTACTTGAACTGGGCCCCCCAAGACCCAACCCAGGTGGGTATTGACGGCTGTGAGGTTGCCGGTGACTGGGGTGTCTGTACCCGCCATCACAACTTTATAGAATTGATCCATGCCGATAAGTATGTCGATGGGTGCGCCCATTTCCTTTTGCACAATTGATCTGTCGGCTAATGGGAAGTTACGATCGAATCTTCTGATCGATGATATGGCTTGACGAGTGAGGTTCTTGGGTGAGACGGGAGCGACGTTCAACGCATTCCGTCCATACGCGTCAATACAGATGACCTTCCTTGGTGCCAGGTTGCTTCTCAGTTTGATTCGATATCTGAGAAATTCAGCTTGGGACTCCGTGCCGCTGAGTGTCGCGATAGACATTGTGGTCTTGCGGGTGGGGCGGATCCCTTGGAGCCGTTCGACAACCTGGTTGCAGACGAAGGTGAGAGCGCTCCCATTATCCAGGAAGATTCGAACAGGATACGATTGATTGCCAAACTCGATGGTTGCGTCGGCAGTGAGTAGCAAGGTCGAGGTGGAATCACCATCCACTACCGATACCGCAACATTTTGATTGGAAGGGGCGTTGTGTCCAGAGAGCACGTTGCGGTTTGGGGGCTGAAATGGAGGAAAAGAATTCCCTGTGGGAAGGTTAGGTGGATGGTTGCGAGCAGACCGGGACTGAGCTGAGGCGGCACCACGATGACGGTTGGATCGGGGAGGATGCTCTTGTCTCGAATGGTATTGCTCGGCTTCTCTAGTCACACTATCGTGCAGGAGGGTCATGTGCTCGCCTGACTTGCACACGCGACAGTGTATGCGGCCTTGACACTGACGGGTGGCGTGACTTGCAGCGGAACATCTTGTACATCTATTGGCCTCCGCCAATCTCGCCTGAATCTGATGGGACGATAACTTCGCCTTGCAATGATAGAGAGTGTGATTTCCTCCACAGAGAATACAGTGAGCTGATTCAGAAACTGCGAAGGAATTTCGGGGCTCCCGGTGATGACTTCGAGATGACAGCGGTGGTCTGCGTGCTGGAGGGTCATGGGTGACCAGTCCTCTTGTTCGCTCCTTGATAACGATGATACGATTGATATAAGCGAGGAGGTCTCTGATCTCCTTTTCCTCCATGACTCCGATTTCGGATGATCCGGATTGATTGATGTCAGCAGCAAGCAGGTACTTCTCGGAGAAATCCAGGTAAATCTGCTCTGGCACAGATCTACGTAAGACGGTGATGAAAGTTGATGAATATCCTCGTAGTGGTCGATCGAGACTGGCGAGGGATCCGATGGCGATATTGACTTGATTCGTCAGTCTCCGCAATCCCTGGATGTCGTTAGGATTGGTGACTCGATTGATTGACAGTAATTGGACGAGATGACTCTCTCTCTCGGCGTCTAGATTCCCGAAATTTGCAGCCAGAATGTCTCGAGCGACTTGATAGCTGCCGTCAGTAAGTGATAGGGCCTGCACCATCGCTCTGGGCTCCCCCTTGAGGTAACGGAGGAGGGAAATCAGTTTGTCCAGGTCGGACATGTCCGATCTCTTTCCAACCCAATTGTCAAATTGGATCAAAAACGATCGGAATTCAGCAGAATTCCCGGCGAAAATTGGTGGCTCGATCTCCCGATGTGGATATATAATTGGGGGACAGCAGTGATGGGTTGTGGTTGGCTGTTGAGGGACATAAATGGGTGCAGGCGTCCTGAACGATGATGACGGTGCACTCAGGTTGGGATGAGTTGCATCTCCGGAGGATAAATGAAGATTTTGAGAGTTGTCTTCATTTTGATCGTAATTTGAGCGTGGACCGTTTATTGGAGGTGTTAGTGATGATTGCACAATTGATTTCAGCTCGATAAGTGTCGTCAACGTTTGTTGGATTTTATCATCATATTCACATATTGTTCGATCTTCATTGGCCTCCTGGCCAGATTCCAATGATTTGATTTGTTCATTTTGAGTCTGAAGGTCGACGGACACTTTCTCTAACCACTGAATCTTAGTATCGATTTTGATGAGGAGTTCTTGGGAGTGCGGTTCGGTATTTAGGGTTAAGGCACTGTTGCACGCCACAGTTATACTCTTCCGCAGATTTACTCTCAAGCGCCGGGCATCTTCTAGTGACGTCATGACAGATATGGTTAAGACTTCCGTAGATAATTAGCACAATGATTAACTTTATTGTTGCACGGATAAGTTCGGTTTTGTGAGTCTTCTTTTCAAACGTTTCGCACACGGCTTTGCACAAAATGATTATGGTCAACGGCACCAGATTTACAGCACTGATGTGGCCGCGATTGATCTCCAGGTTCTTCAACTAATGGCCAAATCATATATAAAGTTTAACTTGACCGAACCCAAGTTCTATCAACCCAAGCGAAAAGACACCGGTAGCAGATCACTTAGCATAAGATCTATTCGTGATTGAAAATTGTAATGTACAACTGCTAGTTCTCCGATGCAACTCGTTCAACGACGACTACGCTACTTCGGGTTATTACAATGATATGATATTAGTCTGCAGCAATTCTGTCGACTCATTGTCGGTGATTTCATGTCACATACAATTTGAGGGAATAACAATATATTGAATCCAAACTCACTCCATGACACACTTATTTCGAACACATTCTCTGACGATCCAGGAATGTAAACAAAACAAGTCGGAGAAGGTACTGAAAAGCTTCGGGCAACGTGTGCCGCTATTTACTCAGTGAGAAACTCTACAGAAAATGATCTTCAAAAAACCATCTTTGTTGGAGTCCCAATTGAGGTATGGCTCATTGATTTACGGTGAAGCAGCTTCTTCGTTACTAATTTTTAAGTTACAAAAAAAGTACTCAGGATGATCAATAAAGCTGCTTATAGAGACCCTACAAGGGAGTTCACGAAGGAATTCACAGATTCGGTTAGTCGGAAGAGGAACACTTGATTTATTTAGAATCAATTATGGTGAGGGTTTTACATAACTTGGTTTGAACGACACAAGTCTCTCAGGATCTTTCACTCTGTGTGTCTTCAAGCAACAATCGTTCCAATATTTATACTCCCATGAGAGTGATAGAGATAGATAGGATGTTATGTATAGATAACACATGTTAATATAATAACGAGTTAAGCTGTCCTTGAAAACAACCAAAAACATAGAATATATAATTATAATGGCGATGACCTTGGACATGGCTTTGTTCATTTCATCGCTTTAAGAGTCAACATGTTTACGACACGATGACGTCATGTAATAGAATATATTTTCCAGGATGTTCCAGAAAATTCCACACACCCCCGACATGTCGTCATGGTAAGTCGGTCACGGTAGTCTGGTAGACATCTGAGTCTCTTGGTGGATCTGAGATATGTTGATCAGATACAGGTGAATCAACGATGGCGGTGTAGCCCTGATTTCTGAAGTAATAGAAAGCAAGTTTGAACAGGGCTGCCAGGATGGAGCCAGCAGCGACTGATATTGTGATGTTAATCATCATCATCCAATTTGAGCAGGGTTCAGTGACAGGTGGAGAGGCTGTGGTGGTTGCTGGATAGTATCGCCTTCTGTATTCCTCCCAAATGTCCATTCCTCCTTTCGGTGGTTGGTTTGGTGTGATGCATACACAAACGTTTGAAGCCATCCTCATACATTCTGATTCAGAATTGAAACACAATTTGATGAAATCATCATGTAATTCAGATATTGTGCAACTGTATCTTTCTTCTTGGCAGTCGGAATCGCAGTCTTGATATCTGAAATAACTAGGTTGGGCGTTATTTGAGTCTATCATACCAATGATAAGCAAACAAGTCCAAAGAATATTCTGATACTTGTTAGATCTTCTTTTATGATCGGAGTTAATCATCTCTGTATTCATGACCCCGATCTCATTATTTGAAGATTCGGTTACTCCAATGTTCTTTCTCAATGAAACAAAACGTCCCCTGGTCAAAGGTTTTGTGAAGGCGTCCGCGAGCATTTCTTCCGTTGGTAGGTAACAGAATTCAATCTGTTTGGATTCATACTTCTCCCTGAGAAAGAAATTTTTGATTTCTACATGTTTGGTTCGACGGTGCATCTCGGGATTACGAATCAATTTTAGGGTTGATTGGTTGTCGATGAAAATCTTGGGTTTTATTTTGAATCCAAGTTCGTCGAGAAGTTGTTCCATCCAGATCAAACTTTTGACGCAGTTGCAAGCTGCCATGAATTCACTTTCAGTTGATGACAGCGTTACACATTTCTGAAGATTTGATCCCCAAATGACTGGATTGCCATTTATGGTGACTAGTTGTCCGCTGACACTTCTCCTACTTGCCTTGTCAGTTCCAAAATCTGAATCGCTGTAACCAAGGACCTCCAAGTTTCCTGAAGAAGATGGTAAGAAAGTTACTCCAAGATTTTTACTTCCGCTCAAATATCGGAGAACTCTTATGGCTAATAGCCAATGATGTTTGGAATAATTGTCGAGAAAACGACTCAGGAATCCAATGATGAAACTGATGTCTGGTCTAGTTGCCATGCAAAGGTATAGTAGACTTCCAATCAGTTGACGGTATGGATATTCGTCTTTTGAATCATCTGGATTGATTGGAGGATCGTCGTACATGCTCTTGTCCGCGGGTGTGGTGACGGATTTGCAATCTTGCATTCCAAACTTTTGAAGAATTTCGCCGATGTACTTTGATTGTGATACCTGAAT
>JAQFXQ010000162.1:0-11116 GCA_034693645.1 Pergamasus crassipes | reverse complement strand
CACGACTCAGTAAAGAGGTGTGATAAAACATGTCGACGAGATAATTGGGAAACCGTTTTTTTTTGTAACACCGGCTAGAAGCCATCAAAGCCTGTGTCGCGGGACTAGTCGTCCATTCAAGCATTCGGATGGCGATAGAGTGATCATACATATTTCATTCCAATGAAACCCGTTCGCGAAAAAAATCTTGCATTTTTTACAACGTATTTAAGGAATTATTATTCTTTTTTTAGCAACTATTATAGGTAACTATTTACATTTTGTTATAACCTAATCATCCGGGTGCTACTCATGTACATACAAAGCTTGTACACTGTTCCGTTGGTCACAATGGCAGATATATGTGAACTTTAGTGGAATGCTACTACCATGACACAGCAGTGTATATGATCTAAACACACATGGAAACATCATATCCTCAATGAGCTCCTCAAACTGTCAGACTCGGAGAAAAGCTTTATCAGAATGACAGATTTGGGTATCGAACCCAGCACCTTCCGAATGCAAGTGCGACGCACACGGCGTTGTGATTCTAGTCTACAAGTTGCAGTTGTTGTAACGTCATCATTGATCACGTGATAATGATCAAGGTGAGCGGGATTTTGAACCAATGCGAAAGAAAA
The DNA here is from genome assembly GCA_034693645.1 of Pergamasus crassipes. Taxonomy (NCBI): domain Eukaryota; kingdom Metazoa; phylum Arthropoda; class Arachnida; order Mesostigmata; family Parasitidae; genus Pergamasus; species Pergamasus crassipes. The sequence continues at coordinate 10,493 of JAQFXQ010000162.1, read as the reverse complement.
ACTCTTGAAGACTCACCTTCTCATAATAAGATCCTTGCGGATATTATAGTCCTTGAAGAGGTCAATCAGGTCATCGACCCCAGCGGAGAAACTCAAATTCTGAATAGCAACAACACAGCTGGTGTTGGCAAAGGGATCTGCAGCAGAAATGATTTGGGGTTCTGGATACCGTTGAGGTGGTAAACCTGATACTGTCGAGGATGAAAGCATGGATTGTTGTTGACCAGAGGATGGCATTGAACCACCATTTCTTCCTCCTACACCATTCATCTGACGGCGATCGGATTGGAAATCCCTAGGAGGGCGACCCGAAACCGAACCTCTTCTACCCCTACCTCCTCTGCCATTAGGACCACCTTGACCGCTGCCTGGCCCCATCATAGGCTGGGTATCAGAGAAATTGCCCATCGGAGGCCCAGCGTTCATCTGATTAGGGCCGCTTGGTCCACCGGGACCCATGAATGGTGGTCCCATCATTGGAGGCATCGGCATTTGTGGTGGCATATGTGGAGGAGGCCCGGACGCGGCCATCATCGCCTTCCTCATCTGTTCTAGACTAACAAGCTCGATCTGAATCTTGTTGCCGAAATAATGGTTACCATTACTCCTCGCCACAGTATCCGCATCCCTAGAGGTCTCGCATTCGACAAACGCGTGACTGACATCGTTGGCGGTAACCCCGTTCTTGATGTGGATTGAGCGCACCGGAACACCGCATTCTTTACACATTTCAGCGATATCTTTATCGATAATATTGTAAGGAAGACCATTTATCGACAACACTGTCTTCTCCTGTTCAAATCCTCCACCACCACCCCCTCCTCCCCCTGATCGAGGAGCTCTCTTTTCATGTCTGTCATTACCTCTGGATCTTTCCATGGGGCCGCCCCTTCTCTTTCGGCTTGCGGCTGCTTCTCGACAGCTGTCAACAAGGTCCTGGTTCGCAACCAGAACCTCCACTACTCGATGTTTGATTCTCATTCCACAGAGACAGAGCGCACTCTCAAGATCGTTATGTGTCGATAGCTTCGCGAAACAGTATCCCACACACTGACCGCGGTCATTGAACTCCATGAATATGTCGGCGACGTTAACGTCTCGCAGGAAATCCCGGACATCGCGCTCAGCGCACTCGAAGGGTAATCCCGTGATGACAACGATCAGATCCGATTCAATTGGGTTGGCACGTCCTCCAAGAACAATGGCTTGTCCCGGACGATTGAAACGAAGTGGCAATGCCTGATGCCCTGTCCCAACAAAAAAATCATCTGCGTTCTGGAACTGCGCCTTGTCGCAGTATTTAATAGCGATTCTGTCAGGTCCCAGCAAATGGCCGTCTAGTCTAAGCGCTTCTCTTGCGTCTTCCGCATCCTTGGTGCATATGTACACCACAGGATATCGATCCTCCCAAGTATGACGGATACTTCCATTGGGTAAAGAGATACCGCAGAAATAATGCTTCAAATCAATGTAGTTTGGCAGTTCCCTCATTCCAGTGATTCGGAGGTAATGGTTTTCTCTAACAAATCTTTCATGTCCACCAGATCCATGTTGTGGCATTTGATGCTGATGAGATGAGCCATGGCTTGCGTTTGGACCGTTGTTGCTGTTGTTGTTACTACTACCATTGTTGGTTTTATTATTGTTATTATTCAGCAGGTTATTGTTATGAATCACTGGCTGACTCCCATTGGACTTACCCATCATGGGAAGAACGGGCAGGTTATTAGTCGGTGGTGGAGTTGCCTTTCTCGCTGGACCATTTGGAGTTGGAAGAAGGGCTGACTTGGGAATTCCTCCCAAGGATACCGGTCCTCCCCCAGCCCCAGGTATACCGATTGGTGGCAACACCAATGACATATCTTTGCCATGACTGCTACTATTTGTGTTTTGCTTGGCCTGCGCAACTTGTGCCTGAGCCATGAGTATAGGTGCGATCCCATTCATGTTGGCTCCTCCTGCTTGAAGCATGGCGGCTAGTTCGGGGGACAGACCAGGGATACTCATGAAAGGAGGAGGCATCAATCCTGTACTTACAGGTCCACTTACTGTCTGGGGTCCAAGCCCCATTGGATGACTCTGAGTTGATCCAGGTGGTCCCCCCGGTTGCATTCCAGGCTGCCAGATAGGAGTATCTTTTCTTATATCCCCAATGACAATGGGCTGATCAGCGCTGCCCTTAGGTATTTCCTTCCTTTCCTTTGACTTGCTCCTTGATCTTCCTCTCCTATCCTTCACCCTTCCCAGTCTATCCCTTGAACGAGACCTGGACCTCCTTCTCTCGTTTCTGGCAGGCCTTTTTCTATCCTTTGATCTGGACCTACTTCTCCTTCTCTCCCTTGACCTATCCCTCCTTCTGTCTCTAGATCGACTCCTCGATCTTCTTCGCTCTCTAGATCTTGACCGGGACCTCGATCTTCTTCTTGACGACTCCGTTGATCCGTCCTGAGACACTTCGGGCTGGCGGTTCGCCTGCTTCTGAAGCATTGCAATATGAGCGGCTTTGGCCTGCTCAATCGTTTTCGTCATCTCATTTCGTGAGCTGAGAAAGAGTTTCACGCTGATTCCCTTGATATCGCCGTCATTTTTAGACATTGCCTGTCTGGCGTCTTCATCCGTAGAGAAAGCAATAAATGCGTCACCTTTCTCTCCTCCGATAATGTGCACTCCGCCTTCAGGGATGCTCAAACCGTTGAAGAATTTTCTGATATCGACCGAGTTCGCCTCCCAAGGGAGGTTCTGAAGCCTGATGATAATCGACATTTTATCAATGGTTTGCAGTCCGAAGAAGACCAATGAGATAGATGATGAGGAAGATTTGTTGCAGATGAATCAGTTGACAATCCAAGCTCGTGGTAACCTGAAAAGGAACGAAGTCAACTCATGACTAGTGATCTCATTTGTTGACGAGTCGCAAATACACGATACATTGCAATCATACGACATCACTTATTCTAGCCTCTGTACGTCAAACTGTTCGGAGAAAGGACGCTTCACTGTCGTTCTCTACCGTCTATTCACTGGTTATGTACTTGGATCTAATTTTAGTTCAAGCAGGAGCGTCTGTCTCAATATACTATACATGTATCTGTATATTCATAGAATTAACTGAGTGCGGTGTGACGTTCCAGCTTTACGATGACTGCGACTTCTTGAATGTCAGACTGATGAGTCGATACCTTTCACGGTTGAAAGCTAGCCTATTTCGTACTCGCGGTACCTAAACTAGCATACGTATAACTAACTACCTTGGCACCGTTCGGCCTCGCTGATATGTTTGCCCAGATTTCCTATTCGCCTAGGCGGTAACAGCTGGCTGCAAAAAAGCGACACCCCCCTGTGAGTGAGTCGCAGTGTGCAATAACCGTAGGGCCACATGCATATTCTTTCAGAATATTCATTAAATTAATATGGGCACAATGAACACCGTTTGAATACCGCTAAAACCGAATCGATAGTTAGAGGTAAAATTTCATCATTAACCTGCTGACCTCGTTGGTACGTCGGAAAACGACCTTGTCTTTGAATTATAATTATTTTTACCTTCGGAACAGGGTTCATATAGTGAATCACTGTGGTGGCTTGGTAAATTGTCAGAAGATAGGTGGCAATCATATTTGCTAACGATCACTAGAAACAAGTGGACCAGCTCGATGTTGGTTTGACTAATATCACGAATGCGCATGCATGTACTGTACCAATGTAATATCATTCCAACTTGGTATGACCTAGGTGAACACTTTTGCCTTTAGGGGCTTCTGATTTTGTCAACGGCATCTGGTATACACAGCGGCATTCACGTTATAAATCTATAATCATGTACCTATCAGCAGGCAAGGTCCTCTATTAAATTTCAACAATAATAATAGCAACTAAAATTGAGGGTAAATTGTGTAAATCCACTATTGTGCATGGCCAGTCACTAGTCAAGATGGTTGTTTAGTGGTAACTACATTGAAATTCCCAACGTTGGTTGAGTTACGATTACTAGGTTGATTTTGATAAGTGAAGTTCGCTCAGGAATCACTGACCACGTCGGTACTTTGTCTTTGAATCCATGAGAATAGTCTTCAAAAATGAGTTAGCGGTGTGGCATGACGCGCTGGCACTATACCGCATCCCGTCAAGTCGAGGTTTTTAGGCCATTCATAATTAAGACATAATTGAAAAAATGGAATCTTCAGTAGCCAGACAATTATGAAGATCCCTCATTACTTAGACTACTACCCTAAACTACTGCGTTATTCGTCACGGTTAAATCAAGGCAGAGTTCATAAAGTTTGGGTAACATTTTGTTGTCCCCGCTTGTAGTAGTTCTGACGCTATATATGATTGACAAGTTTGTCATCAGGAAGCATTGTTGTGAAGTGTAAATCATCAGTCTGTATTCATGCAGTCTCCGCTCTGGGAAGGTTTACGTTCGAATGTTACTTTTGAGGCTACTGTGGACAACGAAAACGTGAGAAGTGGAGGACACATTTGGAGAGGGAAATGAGAAGCGCCTGGATGGAATGAGAAGCGTTCGAATAAAACCACGAGGACAATTATGGATCAGATGACCTCCCAACATCCGCTGAGATTAAGGAGAGGAAACCGCGGCCACGGAGAACAATATCGATGATTAATTGTTTGGGCGGATAAAGCAGACAAAAGTCTAGTAATTTTATCAACTGTCACGAGGTGTGACAACTGCAGACTAGATGCAATCACGTTCCAAGTCATCGCCTAAGGATGGATTCTGCGGACCATTTTTTAGAAACGCCATATCTAAGCAAGGTTACTGACTACGATTAGACCCAGATATCAAAGCTTAGTAAGAACCCAAATGCCCTAAATCGAACAGTCAGGTTTCTACCCTAGAATGCCAGATACGCAATTCTAATGGCACTAATTTATACATTGACAAAACCAATATCGAGTTTACTATTTACAATTTGTTCATTTATTTGCAACATTTCAACAGCTCAGGACTACTCTCATTATCATCAAACACCCTACCAGATTTATAAGAAAGTTTACAGTTCCCTCGGGTTGCAAAGAGGGTACCATGGGCCGCCATCTCGTGACAAATTTTCAGATAAAATAGGACGATTGAGTATTAAATCATTTGTCCGACAATAAACTCTATCAACTACATAAATAAAATCAACATAAATAATACATGTTGACCAGGCCAACAACATAAGTGAAACTCACATACCGAATTAAGCCGGCATGGCTTTCACTCATCGTCTACCAGACGCCCCCCTCAAGGTTACTTGAAAATGGCCAACTCGGAAGTTGGTAATAGAAAAACTTCGTCTTTGGCACTGGGTGGTGGGAAGGACTATAAATAAAGAAGGATGACGTTGGACCATTAAGAGTTCTGTTAAAACTTCAAAGCATTACCCTCTATGAGGGCGAGGCAAAAGCGGGATGGGGGAGTGATTGTGTGAGTGCAGGGAATTTGGTCGCCTAAGGCCAAGAAGCTGAACTGAGCTTAAACTTGCTGCTTAAGCAACTTATTGCAAACTTAGAGTTGGACCAAGTGGCAAAAGTTACCATTCGGAAGGGGAGTTAAGCACCTGTGGGAAGGGAACGTCGGGTCGCCCCTCAATGTTCAAGAGAGGAAACAAGTCTACGGTGGGATTGGGCCGTTACAGAATGTGGGATTGAATTCCTTGCTATAAAGAACGCGGGGACGACATGGCGTTGAAAGAAGTACATCTTAGTCATTCGACCTTCCGCATGACATTGTCTGAATGAATAGTCAATGAATAATGAGAGCGGTGACACATCTTGCCAGAGACGACGGGCAACCCGCGTCTTCGTCTGTCATACATCGAAGCGCAAATGGTGGGCGGTATGGTATACATGTTGCAGAAATCAAGTCTTCGACGACAAAAACACGGTGTACCTAGATACAGAAAAGTGATCTACTTTTTTCGGCCATATCAGGATGTAATATAAAAGACGATGTAGAAACATCAGGACGCAACTACCATGAACTAATTTTTCGATTGACTAGTATAAACCCAGAAATACTAAGATATCTAAAACGTAGTAGGGTTTCACGTCACAGGAGTAGAGGGATACAAGCGGCATTTTCTTTCGTAGGTACATGTAAAGGTTGAAAGAGTACAGAAGGATATTACGTTGGGCCGGAGCTAATCCTGCCCGCAGTGAAAAAGGACAAAATAGGCTGGATGCCGAAGATCATTGCCAAGGCCAAGACGACCAAAGGTACAAGGCATGTGCTGATCATTGTCATCATACCTGCACCCCTGCCACCCTTATTGACCAGATCGAACGACTTCTGCAACTCGACCTTATCCGCGAGGCACTTTGCATAACTCTCCTTGAGGGCAATCAGCTCCGTCTGCAATCTGCGAACGTCCTTGGTGCTCATTTCACCGTCACTACCATTATCGATACTTGAAGGCACTATGGACACATTAGAAGGACTGACGGTACCAACACACACAGTTGCCGTCGTTACCGCCGCAAGGCTCCCGACACTCTTCGTGGGCGTAGTAGGCGATGTTGCGCAGGCCTTTGACTCCATCTTCACCTCCTGACCTGTTTCACCACCTGCTTTGTCACCCATCATCATTTCTATCTTCTCCTTGGCTAGCAGTTGCTGTTTTAAGGTTTCCTCCAGTTCCTTGTTGGCACTGTGCAACATGACAATCTGTACATTCAATTCCATGAGTTTCGAAGCTTCTTCGCTCTTCAATTTATCGAGAAGATTCTTCTGATGAGAGAGCTCTTTCTGCATGGACTCTGCATCTGTCCTCATTTTCTCAATTTGTGTCTTGTACTGTATGATTTGCTCTTCCAGTTTGATTATTTCATTCTTATTACTCTTGGTTTCTCCTTGGTTAGAGTCTAATGATATTTTATCTTCAGATTCACTCGCCGCATCCTCAATGGTGAGACACTTCTCGCTAATCGGAGTATCGTCCTTATTTGCTGACTGTAGCTTCTGGGCTAACTTGGCCTGCTCCAGTTCCTCTTGCAAGGTGTTAACCGTCTGTTCCAATCTTCCGCATTCCTCTTCTAACTGAGAAACCTTTGACTCCAACTCCAGTTTTTCACTCGCGTGCACAGTCACCATACTATGTGCTTCCTGTTTCATATTATCACATTTATCTGCCAGTTCACTCAACTGATTTCTCAGCGCATCATTTGAAGTCTGCAACTGGCTTAGCTGCTCAATCGTGCTTTTTTGCAGATGCTGTAATTCATCGCATTTCCGAAGAGTGGTCAGTTTCTCCTGCAGCACCTTACTGAGCGACTCTTTGGCCGCGGCCTCGTAGGTTTCCTTCTCAGTGATGAGTCGATTAACCTCTGGCGTATGATTATTGTCACCCATCGACGCCAGCTTGTATTCGAGATTCTCAATTTTATTCAACAGTCTCTCCTCGTCAATCATGGCTTGCCAGGATGATTCAGCGGCTGTTGACAGCTGCTCGATTGTCATCTGTAGACTCTGCACCTTTTCTCGGAGTGCCGCCTCTCGCTGAAGAGCATCCGTAACAAGTTGAACCAACGACAGAGTCTGACTGCACGAGAGAGAACTGAAGGATGGTGCAGCTAATTCGTTCATTGCCTTCGCTTCAGTACCATCTTCATAATAAAGTTTAGCCAAGGCAATAATGCAGCCATGTGTTACCTTACGCGAGTTCTCTATGACGTCAACACCGAATTGCAAGAGGTCACCCGAGTAGATCTCCTTCGGGAGAGATTCCTCTGAACCTTTGCTCAGTCGTTCATTGTTGACAAACGTTCCATTCGAGCTCTGAGTATCCTGTATGTAGAACTTTCCATCATCATATGTTATGAGAGCGTGGTTCCGGGACAGAACTTTACAGTCAAAAATGGCATTGTGCACAGTAGGCTTAAGTTTGGCAACAGATCTCCCAACTTTAACGGGTTCATTCAGAGCTATGATTCGGTCTTCAAATTTATGTGAATTGGTCCTCCACAGCAGATGGATCGTGGGCCCATTGAACTGTGAGGAGAGCCTCATCGATCCATCAGGAAGGCTATCCAGGATACTATCTGAGTCAGATTCAGACCCTGACATGTCGAGACTGTCCCGAGCCATGGTTGGCGTCGAGGCTGTTGGCGTTAACGACTCAATGCTGTATCCTTTCGTTTTCACAAACCGATACTCTCAAAATCACCTCAAGCTCGCCAACTGCAGATGAGAACAAACAAACACTGCCATCAATAAGGGTACCACCATACACTCAACTCGAATATGACAAACTATGAGACCAACATTCTAACTGTTAATTCTTGTTATTTCATAGCCAAACGACGTCAGAGAGGAGCACTGTGAATGTATGTAACACTGCTATACTAAGTGTAGTCACTCATCTAAAGTCTAGACCAGCTTCAGCTCATGAATCGAATCAGCCAAAGAGAATGTCGAACTGCTTCAAACCTCTGGCCTTGGTTTGTTTATAAGTGAAGAAGGTAGTTAACCAGTCTAAAGAAAATGAGGTTTCCCAGCTGAACGTAACCATGATAAACTTATATACCAAGATGATGGCCAAGACAACGTGTGAAGTAACTGTTATCCGAATGTAGAGCCATTGGAGCTGAGCCAAATTTTAAAAACCTAACTGTCAGCTACCAGACTAGACTAGAAAAACGAAAACTTAAACTAGTCCAAAGTTTGAGTAAGGTGTTGGTAACTTCAGCGCATTTTCAGTTTTGTATAGCTAGCTGAAAATGTCCACGTCGGCAGACCGGAATCTAGCCCTACAGGGTATTTGACCAGTCACGTCAATCTGACTATACAAGTGTTGTAAAGTTGCATAGACATTACCACCAAGCTATAGATGGCAATCACCCTAACACGACCAACAACACAATTAGATTCAGGTCCGCATCGGCATCACGTAAAGCTCATCCACACAATCAAATAAGCATAACAAACGCATTCTCATCTATTAGGGAGTCCAATCCAATAAGTTTATAACCCAGCCAGCCACTTAACTAACGAGATAGCCTAGCCCAACCTAACCTAGAGTTGGTAACAGCCCGACGTTATGAAACAACCAGCCTTAATTCCCAAGCAACCCTGTTTCATCAGAGCAAACGATATCATCTGTCCTCGCGGTTCATTGAAAAAATGTGTGAATAAGTGTCATAGTAAAATGGTTGTCACTTCAGCGGTTCATCATTAGGTTCACTAATACGAATAAACAAACTCCAAATCCAAAGAGCCTATCCTACTGTCATTTATGAGGTCACGGTTGTATCGATCAATCAATCAAACCACACTTTGTGGTAAGGCTCATCGCTCATCAAGGTAATCATAGCATTGAAAGGTTATTTATGAAATTAATCACCTATACTTGTAAGACTATCATGAAACATCTGACAGTAGATGTTGTCTCCATCCAAAGTGTTTGTTATAACATGGAATCATCGTGTCTAGAAAACAGGTCACTACCAAGACTCATTTAACTAACGCTCGTTCTTCAACTAACACCATTGTGAACCAACAGGAATACCAATATTTCATTTCTAGTGATCCAAATCCATAAGCCCTAGCCTTGTTGTAATCTTAATGTGTTATAACTTTCTAGTCATGTGGTTATGTACACCCTACCTTACCCTTATCAATAAACACAACCCTAATAACAATCGCATGGTTGCCAACCTAACCAACTAAACTAATACACCACGTTGCAGCATAACTATATAACCAGTACTAAGATCCATCAGTGATAAATGTCCATACAAACTAATCAAAGAAGTAACAAATGAACTGAAAAAATAAGCCAAGAAGATTTACCCTTTTGTACCGCGAGTTACGGCATATGTACTCTGTGATTCCGAGAGTTGGACGCTCACTCCACTGTCAATCTTCCAGCCTGATTGATGACTTGATAGATAGATAGATGAATGGAGGGATGTGGATGTTGAGGCTGTTAATGTGATGTGAGACTTGAGTAGGGGGATTGATTGATGAATGGACTGACTGATTGTTGCACACCACGACGACCTTTGATTGATGATCAAGTCCTTGGGTGATCAATCAATACAATACAACGTGTACAATCAATCGACACGATTAGAATACACGCAATCAATGTAATGTGAATGACCTTAGAATCTATGGTGGATTCCACATAAACTGCTTGACCAATTCATCAGTCTGGCAATCATTCAAATCAATGACAATGGTTAACCAACAACACTTTGATTCCAATCGATGCAGAAGGGCGACACCCGGAACTACCGCCAGAAATGACCAGATTACCTCGTGGCTGGTACCGGAGTTTACCTCTTACGTAAGTGTATGCGCTACCAATAGTCTGACCTGAATGGAAACGTTCACACCATGGGCGTGGCGTGTCGTTCACACGTATACAGCACTGCAGGCCCCACCCCGTACACGGTAAGTACTGGTTTCAACCAGAAACGTTAGCACAAAATGGCGTTATACAAGATTAGTCGTCGCAGCTCTCTGCTAAGCGGAGGAAGCCACACTG
>JAQFXQ010000161.1:0-11134 GCA_034693645.1 Pergamasus crassipes | reverse complement strand
TTTTAATAATAAATTTATTTGTTCGCATTTTGCAGTTATATGTTTTAATGATGTCGAATAAATCCGTTATTCGAACATGCATTTTAATCTTCACACACACGGTTTTCCTTATTACGTTTGAACTTCCATATTGTACTACGTAGACATATAATATACCCTTGCAGAAATTAATGTGACAATTATGGGTATTAAACCATTCTATAAACGAAATAATATTTAAATAATTTAGGTTGCATTACAGGTGTGCTGTCGATTTTTGACCGACGGCCTTGTCGTTATTGTATCCCTACTACCCATCAGGTTTACACAGGTTCGGGGGCATTTCCATTCACACTTTCCTTGCAGCAGTTCTGCATCCTTGGGAACTATAAAGGTAGAATATGTGAGAGAACTATACCGTGATAAGAGAAGTGCATACCAGGCACGTATAACCATATCAACTTATCCCTAACTTCCTTATTTGTGTTCTCGCGCACTTAGTTTACGACTGAGGAGCCGCAGAGATCACTATACGATCGATAGACATTTGTATTCATGCGATAACAATTCTACGTACAATAGCCACAGAATAATCTGATGTAATACATGACACACATTTTCTGTATTTGCGTTGTTGTCATTTATAGGTGAGCTCAGTTTTTTATTTATTTAAAATATCAACATGTTCGTATGAGGGTATTGCACCAATGGATAGCGTACTTATCCATCGAATCTGATGCAACAGCACGCCATGCCAGCGCAGACTCTGCGTACGCGATTGTGAAGTAGCTACATATGGACTTCGTTGAAGTCTTGAAGTTTAATTTAGAAACATTTGTTTAGTGTTTTGAAGTTTAACCAAGAAAGATATTATATATATAGGTTACGTAAGGCATGTGGATCTATAATATCAGAACACCGAAATAAGCTGACAAATAGTCCAAAAAAGGAAAACACTTAGAAAGTGAGCTTGTTTATTTGTACTTCAGAAATTAGAGGCTGCTCCTGGAATTCATCATGGCTGGAAACAGCCACAAATATATGGTGATGGGTGAAATCTCGTTGATAGTTGCTGCATTGAGAAAGTCTGTTAGATACAGCCATCACAGTGAAGAACATGAGAACCTCATCCGAAGTTTCGCATCACTTAAGGTTAGTACACAGTCAAATCGTACCCTGAGTTGAGTTCGAAAATAGGTTGTTCGCTAGTATTTTTCGATTTAAAGCGCCTTCACTCCCTAGGAATTGCATTATCCTCCATTGTCTTAGTGGGTGATCCAGTAGAAAGATTCGCACAGGTGTCTTCTGTATGGATATTCTGCTTCTAATGTTGTTGTGGGACTAGGTGATGTAATACTGTTCTTTGATGTCTTCACTAGCTTGTAACATTCACCTCGATTACTTTTAGGATATGCTGAGCCGTCAACAGGAACTCAGCGACTCGGAGCCCTCAGTTTACTTCACGCCATTCCTAGATGTGGTAAGATCGGAGGATACCAATGCCACTGTTACCTCCATATCTCTTGCTGCCGTGGCAAAATTCATACAATATGGACTCATAGGTACGTTTGGGCGTGACTTAACGTTGCATTTGGTACACGGTCCATACAGTGATAACTTATTGGGTGTCCAATAATTAGACACTGACAGTACAAGTTTACTGGGAAACACGGGACTAATTTTTTGAAAGCTTACAATTTTTTTTAACTGATTGGATGTCTGTCACATATATACCTGTTTCTTTTTTGAATCAGCCCAGTCCACATTCGAATTCACGTTATTATTCTTTGCGGTATTAATCATTTGAGCAAATATGACTTCTTGTGTACCCAGCCGATGTTTCTACCAGTCTATTGATCATTCACAGATCATCGACTCGAGTCCGCAGGTGGGGCCGTGGAGGCCATCGCAGATGCTGTAACCCACACAAGGTTTATCGGGGTTGATTCCTCCTCCGATGAACTGGTCCTTATGCGGATACTCCATCTCATGCGCTGCCTCATGCTTACTCCGGAGGGATGCCTCCTATCGAACGAGAGTGTTTGCGAGCTCATCCAAAGTTGTATAAGAATCTGCTTTGAAAATCGGTTCGGAGGTACGTTTGTACGACGATCAAAGTTATTGGCGGAAAAGCTGGCTAAGAAGACATGATTTTTATGTACGACATATTAATTCTTTGCAGATCTTCTACGCAAATCTGCCGAGCAGACATTGGCTGAAATGGTACAGCTGCTGTTCTCAAGGCTTCCTCAGTTCTCCGAGGGAGCAAAATATCACGCCCAGAAGAAGGTAAAGCGGATTTTTTGAGCTATGAATCCCTGTAGACATGACAATGGCAAAGGATTGGAAACTCCGCGTATTTATGATTTCTTACAAGTTCGTACTTACTTTACAGCTTAAGGTGAAGGGTGCCGGCGCCATGGAGCAGCGAAGCGTAAGGAAGCACCCGCGGGCTTCGTCGTTGCGACACACCCAATATTCTTCGAAACACAAGACGCCTAGGGAAGAGCCGCCCTTTAATGTGCCCGCCGGTGATCCTGAAGATGAAGTGCAAGCCGTCAGAGAAGTACCTGCAGCCTCTGTACCTCCCACAACCCAACACAGCGAGGTGACAGAACAGACCGGAGAAGGTGCTATCGAGGGTGGAGATTCGCAAGGAGTAAGCCGTTTAGAGATGAATGGCAAGGAAGGACTCCAGACGGCAGCTGGGGAAGGTCCTTGTGATCTAAGTGACAGCGTCGAGGTTGTCAATGTTATTGAAGACTGCACTGAAACCACGGAGTCCAATGATGACATTGAACATAAGAAACACGTTATTCAGCTGTCAGGGTCGATTGCCAGTCTCGATGAGATCGATACATCATCGTCTTCTATAATGATCAATCATCAAAGTGATTATGCTCAGCAGGTGGCCATCGATGATCCGGACTCTGAGGCTGTTCCCTTGTCGCCAACAGATGCCTTAGATGCGGATCTTGTTAATCATAGGGGCGTTCGGTATGTTCATATTTCATCTGCGTTCGCTTTTATTTTGTTTCCGGATGATAAAAATACACTTAATTAATTACTTTAATAAATATTTAGGGCTCAAGAGTTTCAAGAGCTTGTTGTTCCATAATGTTTAGAGGGTTGGTTCCGAATAGAATCTGCCTTGGTCAATTATTTTTTTTAGGTGCGTGCTACTCAATTTTGCTTGATGTAATAAGTTGACAAATAAGTATTAAGTTGTGTTCTTTCGTGTTATTACAGCTTTACCGCCGGTAGCAAAGTGCCCGTTGTTGCTTACGGACTGCCATGCGTCCGCGAACTTTTGAGATTTATGTCAACGCTAATTTGTCCTCATGAACCGCACAACAACTCTGAAGCAATGATCGCCATCGGATTAGATCTTCTGACAGTTGCGATGGAAACTGGAGGACGCTATATCGGTCAATTCAGCAGTCTTCTTTTACTCGTTAAGGACGACATGTCCAGAAATCTTCTCGCTGTAAGTTTATTTTAATTTTTTTTTATGGATGAGGCTATTATTTATTTCATTTACTGTAATATTCAAACTGGTTTTTCTTGGTGATGCGGTTAGTGGAGTTCCTTGACATCCTAATATTAGGACTTAGTCGTCAGACACGTACTGAGTTGGTCACTTTTCCTGTTCTAGCTCCTATCTAGCGAGCGAATTTCCATCCTCGTATCTGCGATGAGAGTTTGCTTGTTAATGTTTGAAGCTCTCAGACCACAGCTCAAGTTTCAACTGGAAAGTTACCTCGCCAAGTTGACGCAGTTGATCAGCGCCGAAAATGGAAGCCGCAGTAGTCACGCCGACAGCAATTATGAGATCCGCGAGCTTGCAATCGACGCTGTCGTTTCCCTTTGGCGCGTCCCGGGCTTCGTTACCGAGCTTTATCTCAACTACGATTGTGACCTCTATTGCTCCAACCTTTTTGAGGACCTTACCAACGTCCTGTCGAAGACAGCATTTCCAACAACAGCTATATACAGTAAGTTATCTTTTATTTTGTCAACTAACCAACCTTGTCAGTTCGGTTTGTCGTAGTTCACTACTGTCTTTTTTGTGTTAGTTTCGGGTGTCATGGCTGACGATGTACGCTTGTTCGATTGGTTCTGTTGATCAGCTCTGCACAACTCTAACTATCCGTTTCTGGCTTCCAGGTGTCCATCACCTGTCACTGGAGGCACTTTTGGCTGTTGTGGATTCTGTGGAAACGCACTGTCATTTCATGATGGTCCAACACGGCAACAAAGCTACACCTGCTAGTGACAGAGCCGCGATCAAATCTTCACCTGTAAAACCAGATACTTCGAATGATGTCGAGGATGAGGTGGAGGTGCTACCTCACGTCATTGAGATGATGTTACCGGTTGCTGGTTCCGGTGTGCAGTTGGCCGCCGCCACTGTGGGAAACATAGAGAGGTAAGTTGCTTCATTACACTTAAATAATTCCCAGCTGGCCTAGAACAATCCAGCAATCAACAAACTTTGTTTACATTAGGCTGGGCGAGCCCTAGGTCGGAGCGTGTTATGACATTACCCGTGTATTACAACGGTAAGATGATACTCTTCATGGTCGCGTCTAACTGCCTCGTATCTGTCTCTTCCTTGCAGATTGACTCTGGTGGAGGAGGTTGTGCACGGTGAGGTTCCAAGTCACGAGGAGTTGAAGGCAATCAAGCATAAGAAGGATCTTCTTCGGCAGGGGACCGAACAGTTCAACCAGAAACCGTTAAAAGGTACTTCCGCTTTCGTTGCTAGTATGTAGATGGATATACAGTTGGGTGCTCCGTCCCTCTAATTGGTGCTAATAGATTTTTTTTTGGTTTTCAGGTGTTGAGTTTCTCGAGGAACACGGGTTGTTGCCCAAACCTCGAGATCCGGAACGTGTCGCTGAGTTCTTGCGAAGCAATTACCAGCTCGACAAGAATAAGATTGGTGATTTTATCTCCAATCGAAAGCATGATGATCTGCTGAAGGCGTTCGTCAGTTCGTTCAGTTTCAAGGATGCGAGAATTGACGAAGCTCTAAGAATGTATTTGGAGTCATTCCGTTTACCTGGAGAGGCGCAACCCATCTCGTTCGTTCTTGAGCATTTTGCCGAACACTGGCATGTAAGTACAGTTTAAGATTGAACTTAACTTAAAGATCACGGCTGGTCTGAGCCAGCAACTGTTTAAGTTTATTCTCTGTCTACCACGTGGTTGGTTTCGAACTTTCAGAAAAGCAACGACGAACCATTTGCAAGCGCCGATGCTGCCTTCACCCTTTCCTACGCAATCATTATGTTGAATGTGGATCAGCATAACCACAATGTCAAGAAGCAATCCACGCCAATGACACAGGAACAGTTTATCAAGAACCTTAAGAGTAAGTTTTGTCCTCAGTGTGTCCGAGGCGTTTTTTTTGGTCTTGCCATCCCTATTTATTTGCTAAGTGTTTGTATGAGAAGTGTTGCCAACAAAGTTCTGTCCTTTGGTAGTGTGTGGGTTCAGGCCGTCTGCAACGTCATCTACATCACCTGCTCGTTCTTTTTCTTCAGGCGTCAACGGCGGCGCTGATTTCGAACGTCAGTTGTTGACAGATATCTACCAAGCCATCAAAAACGAAGAAATTATCATGCCAGCAGAACAAACTGGTCTCGTTCGTGAGAACTATTTGTGGAAGGTAAGCCTGGTCGAGAAGCGTTGGTATTCTTATACAATGACAGTTCAAGTAATCTTGAAGAGACTTCAGCTTTCCCTTTGATTGTAGGACTCGATGACTTTTATCGACTCCCTTGCAGGTACTGTTGAAGCGAGGTACTTCATCTGAAGGTCTGTACACCCTTGTGGCAAGCGGCTGCCTCGATCATGACGTATTCAGTATTGTGTGGTCCCCAACACTAGCTGCACTGTCCTATTTACTGGACAAGTGTGTCGATGACACACTCCTTATTCAGAAGCTCACAAGTGGCTTCCGCAAGTGCGCTACCATTGCTGCCCATTACAATATGACGGAGGTTTTTGACAGACTCATTCAAGCGCTCTATAAGTTCAGCGGTAAGTGCCATCCAAACCCCGGGGTCTGCTAGATTTTCTTGTCAAAGTTTGAGTTCTTTAAAGCTGTTGAATTTGTACCGACTTATCGAATTTGATATCGTGAGTTATTCAAATTTAAGCGCACAATTAGTTCAGGCTTTTTACTTGGCAATTGATGCTTTATGCGTCTTCCGCTGTCTCTCCACAGGTATATCTCTGGGCGAGTCCAATGCCCTCTCCGTCCTTCATTGCCTGGGTAGTGAACAAAGATGTCAACTCTCCGCAAAGACTATGTTTACCCTAGCCCATAAACATGGAGATGTGATGAAGGATTCATGGAGGAACATTGTACATGCCACGCTGATACTGTACAAGGCAGGATTAATGCCGTCCTCCATGACTGTTGCCGATGATTTCGTCCATCCTCAGGGGTACGTCTGTCCCTCGTTGCTATTGAACGTATTATTACATATTGGAACGTGGTTCAGTTATGTAGAATTAGACGGAAAGTTTAGCAGATTTTCAGCATCATTAAAACGGTAGTCTCTGGTAAGGTGGCCTGGTGCGGCTCACTTCAAGGGTAAGGTGTGGCAAAGGGATGCGGCCCCTGAAGCAGCACTTTCTAATGTTTTCATGACCGCCGGAACTGTACCTTGGTTTTGAGTAATGAACCGTCGTCTGCATTTTTTCTGTATTTTAGTTTCGTGTCAATTGCCAAAAAGGAAGTTGACCCCAATAGTGGCAAAGTGGAACAAGGCCTTTTCAGCAGTCTGGTTTCCTATATCACTCAGAGTGAGACAGCTGCGCAAAAACAGCAAGAGCAACAACTAAGGAAAGTGGCCTGTGGCTGCGTTCTAAATTTCCATCCGGAGTTCATCTTTTCCGAGTCACAGTTCCTCCGGAGTGCTTCCTTGGAGGAACTCATCCGGGTCCTCATTGACTGTTGTCCCGTTCCCGGATCGAACTCCTTCGTGGATGACAGTGGCTATGAGGAGGAAACTACCATCTTCTGCCTAGAGTTACTCCTGAAGGTTGTCCTGAAGAACAAAGATAGAATTCACAGTATTTGGACTCCCGTTCGTGATCACCTTTACGCTTTGGTAAGTAGAGTCACGGGCCACCGATAATTATAGTGGCTATATAAATTGATTTCCTGCCTCGCCTTGGCCTCCCTCCTCATTACAGCTGTAGTATTTATCTCCCAGGTCATTCATTCTAGCCTACCTATCATAGACACTACTGCCTTAAGTATTAAACTTTAGCATTATTATCTAATAACAATAAAAATGGTGAGAACTTGTAATAGGAATGGTCAGTACTTAATCGTCTACATTTGAACGAGCATTATGTTATTTCCAGATTATGGGGTCTGCGAGCGGAGATTACAATCAATTACTATGTCGTTCAGTAACGGGTCTTCTCAGAGTGGCCCTGAGGGCGTGTAAGGGAGACTCAGATAGTGTATCCTCGCAGGTATTGCAGAGCTTGGCCATGTTGCTTCTGTTGAAGCCTCACGTTATCAAAATGGTTGCCAGACAGGTCAGTTAAAGTACTCATAAGAAATAGATGGTCTGTTACTGTATATATGTATATTGCTGAAACAGTTATTATGTCTCGTACAATTTTTTTTACAGAAGTTGATAGTGTTGTTCTAATCTTAACCACACAAGCACTCGATTTGCAGATCGTCTATGCACTTCATGAACTGTTGCGAACCTCAGCTTCATGTATAGCCTGCAAACAGGATTGGCAAGTGGTCCTTGCGTTGTTGGCGTGTGCAGGCGCTGGGTTGAAACCCACGCCGCACGCCGCCAACTCGGTCATTTCAATCGACAGTGATATTCTTAAGAAGATCTCGGCCAGCTGCGCAGATGCTAGGGTGAGATGCGGAATGATTATGGTACTTTTCTAAGCAAAATACACTTTCGTCAACACAAACATTCCGGAGCGCGAAGGGTAGCAAACACGTGTTGGCTATAAGTGGGGCTTTTAGGTGTGGTCCGTTTCCGTTGGGCGTTGAAGCCCAAATGTTTTATGTTCTTTGTTTTGATGTCCTGCATGCTTCTATGTGAAGTTGTACATTTACATTGCATGGTTGCACACACAATATTAATAGTTGGCCGTTGCGCATAGCTTTCGTACCTGCTTACCAAATTTAAATTCTCACAGCAAAATCTGCAAATGGACTACGACAGCGGCGTTCAGTCTGATTCGGAGATGGCCTCTGCCCGTCAGAGAGGCCTGCGTCCTAGCCAAGATCGAGGCTATACTTCGGACAGTGAACTAGAAAGGACGACCAGTTCTAGTTCGGTAGGCGGGGCCGACGTTCATCGTGGACATAATGACGAGCTGTCACAGAACGTCGCCGGAAGTTGGATATTGGTGAGTAGTTTCTTAAGGTTAAGAGAAAGTTCATGACTGAAATCAACTTTTGTATACTGGTTTCAGTCAAGTGTCAAACCTTTCTTGGTGTCGCGATATTGATACTCGACTACTTTAC
Source organism: Pergamasus crassipes (assembly GCA_034693645.1). Lineage (NCBI taxonomy): Eukaryota > Metazoa > Arthropoda > Arachnida > Mesostigmata > Parasitidae > Pergamasus > Pergamasus crassipes. Next base: position 2,628 of record JAQFXQ010000161.1, on the reverse strand, counting down.
TTAGGTGGGCGCAGAGGACACAACCGTTACCCCTGGCGTAAACCAGTATGCTCTTCACTTGGGCGCATGTGAACTGCTCCCGCACGATGCATACGCGATGACGAAAGCTGTTCAAAGTCTCAGCCATATGGTGCGAACCAACGAACAGGACGCAAGGAACTGTATCAACTCCATCAATATCGAGCCCTTCATTCAATGTCTGCGAGTTTTCGTTGAAGCCAGTTTACATGCCAAGGTTTGTACTCACGTCTTCACTGCTTGATTTTTGATTTGGTCACACCGGAAAATACGTGAAATTATCGCACAGATTGAAACCATTTAAAATGTGCCTTTGCTCCTCAGTCAAAAGACCGAAGTGGTCGCACGGACAAGTCATCCCGCCGTCCGAAGCCTCGGTCGCCATCTCCGCTGTCAGAATCTGAATCCGAATCTGAACTTAATTCGCCCGCCGTACCGCCTGAGTACGCTCACATCTCCGTTGAACTCCTTGATGTCCTGGCTAACGTACACGATTCCGCATCAAGAGGAGACTTCTTTGCGGATCGCGGAGATCTCTGGAGTCTTTGTTGGTGTCCATTACTTCAAGCGATGGCACGATTGTGTTGTGATACTCGCAAGCCTGTGCGTCAAGCGGCGCTCGGCCATCTCCAAAGAGCAGTTCTCGGACCTGAACTTCGACTGCTCAATGCTGTTCAGTGGGAATCCTGTTTTAATCGTGTTCTGTTCTCGTTGCTGGCAGCTCTTCTTGAGCAACGTCACCCCACAGATGACAGTTGCGCGGAAGAGACCCGCGTCCGAGTCAATACACTTCTAGCAAAGGTGTTTTTACAACATCTTTCACTGCTGCTCGAGCTGCCAACGTTCACTGCACTTTGGCTTACCATTCTTGACTTCATGGACAAGTGAGTAACTTAAGTTTCAACTCACATTTTATGTTTTCAAAGTATTTGTCTTCGTGTACTTACATTGTTTATAAAATACTATTGGGAAGCTGGAAAACATCAGCGTATTAATCTTGCAGGTATATGAACGACGCAGCGACAGGAGATCTTATTCAAGAAGCTATCCCGGAAAGTGTGAAGAATATGTTATTAGTAATGGATAACGCTGGAGTCTTCCGGAAACCCGATGGAGAATATACCGAGTTATGGAGCGTGACGTGGCAAAGAATCTCTCTGTTTCTTCCAAACCTCAAAGATGAACTTTTCAAAGAACCAGCCCCTGGCCAACAGCAACCAAATCAGCCATTGCCGGGTGGGTTTTCTGTTCACATTCCCGACATTTACATAGGGCCAGTTTTGTTTGTATGTTATCAGCTGCATGTGAAGTGAGATTTTCACTCTAACAAAACGACTTCAAAAAGATGCAGTCCAATACCCTGAATACGGATTGTCTTGAATATCCACTCACTTATGTCAAACTTTCTTCTGTATTTGCAGGCGAAGCTAATGAAGCACCGGCATCAATGGCACCTGCGGAAGCCGCTGATCCTGAAACAGTGAGTCCTGATGGGTCAGGTAGTATTCACCAAGTTAACCAGCCTGTACAAGGTACTAACGTGTTGTCAAATATTCCCGCATCGACCACTGTGACAGGAGCGATATCCCAATTAGCACCACCTGCACAGATACGAACACACACCCCTGATGAGGGCCTCCCTCCAGTCGTGAGCATCGAGGAGGCGTTGGCCCCTCGACGCCCCGTGGCCCCTTTGGCTATCGGTGGAATTCTTCTTCAAGAAACACCACTTAGTCGTCAATCGTCCGTTCAACCGAATACGTCGCCTTTACGTCATCATAATCATCACCACACTGAGGTTCAACAGCTGTATCAATCTGCTTCAAGAAGTAATGCGTCTGTGCTACCTTCTACGAGCATACCGCCCACAGCGACGCCTGTCGCCAGTGTTTTGAGTCTTAATCGAACTGCTACCGAAGATCAATCTCAGTTGCAGCTGCACCAGCATCATGTTGGTAATCTAAACAACAACTCAAATCCCCAGCATCAAATCGAAGTGGCGATTGGTGAGCAAAGTCCCTCAGAAAATGTGCCATTTTCTGCTGCATCGTATTACCAGGTATGTGACTTACCCGAAATCATGCGTAGTTTTGGCTACTGGTTGTATCGCGGTAATCCAGCTAACTGCCTGTATTGCTCAAACCGTTCATGCTCGTTGCGTTTTTCTTAAGTATGCCTGTCTCTCTTTTCAGTCCTCCCAACCTGCAGCTGATCTGCCACTCCAGACCCAAACTCCGACGTCAACTCCGATGAGTCACCCCACGTCCCCCGCCCACCAATATGCCTCGACTTCACACCAGGAGCTGAGCTCAGCTACTTCATGGCCGAACGGCCACAGTCAAGATGTGAACTCAGTAAAAACGTTGGAATCCCCGGCTGCCCCAGACCCTCGACGACAGACCTATCCCGAGCTACCAACCCAAGCTGAGCAAAAGCCGTCATCTGCCGAGACACTCACGATGTACACCACGTCAGCCACTTCGTATCCAGACAGCAATGCAAATGTCAACAACAATCGGACGGCCACTCGTCAACCATTGAACCAGGCTGCTGTGGGTCTGAGTCAACCGAGCAACATATCTTCACACACCCCAACCACCACATACCCTG
>JAQFXQ010000160.1:0-11139 GCA_034693645.1 Pergamasus crassipes | reverse complement strand
TGCGAAACAATCATAATGAGTTAAAACAACGCAATATATATTATCAGATAAATTTCTTGCGAACCACTATTGTTTTTAGTTCGCTCTCAATTGTTTCGCCAGACAACAAGAACTAACGACGCGGAACTGAATACGCGCTCTCTCAGGGAATAGTACTTGAGTACTAAGTATATGGTTAGCGCATTTCAATACAGCAATAATAATAGTTATAAAAAAAAACGTTCTAGTTTAACAAACCTATTTCGCATTGTTGACCAGAATATCCTAGTTTACAATGACATTGAAATTCATCCATTGTTGGTTCACAGTTCCCCCCATTGTAGCATGGTACGGTAACGCAAGGGTGCGCACAGTTGTTAACGTTACGGCCCGTCAACGCCTCTTGAAGAAGTTTCAGTGGTTTATTATTAATAGTTACCTGAAAAGAAAGAGTTGTTTGTATATATGAAGGTATATACTTATAAAAAAAATAACACTTTATTTTAAAACCTAAGACTGAGAATTAACAAACAAATCCGTTTGCGCACGACCACTTCGTCACGCATATTGAACATTGAAGAGACAATGTTTGTTTGATTAAAGATGGACTGCATAATTACTGTCCGTTTCTAATGGCTGAACAGAGAAACGATCTCTCTCCATCGGGAGAAATGTGAGGCTTCTGTTTCTGTATCTAAGAGCTAGTTGCTTGTTAAACAAACAAATTGCTAGATGAGAAGAATATCTCAGTGGTCTTTAAGTACCAGATAATGGGCGAAAAGCAACAACTGTCATTTCAGACAATTGTTGTAAGTTCCGGGGAAATTTTAACAATTCAGAAGATAGTTCACAACCAAGATTTTTCTTGGTTTCTAAACTGATAACTTTGTTATCTTGAATCAATCCGGTTGTAACCAACTACCTTCTTAATTGATAAATTTCCCCGAAACTTACAATAATTGTCAGAAATGGCAGTTGTTGCTTTTCACCCATTCTCTGGCACTTAAACGTTCACCTTTATCAGAGCCTTAAGCTTCGCATAGTTGTGCAAAAACAGGCTACGCAAAATCAAACCCAAGGCACCAATTAGCTTTAATAAAAATAATTTGATGAGGAAATTTTCAGCGCCCAAACTAATTAAGGGACGCCTAGAAAGCAGTGAAGTGTTTCAAAGGAATATAGTATGAGAGACTAAATACAAGTTTCTTTTTAAAAACCCCATACATGGTCATGGAGAACAAGTTATATCGACATCGTGGCCAGCCATGCTCAGCTCAAACAAAATCTGATAGACTGATGGCATGCAACACTTCGAAATTTGTACAGTTTATTCCCAAAATTTAATTAAGTATTGACAATATCAGAAAACACTGGTTGCTTAGTTCAACTATCAAATACATCAGTTAAGAATATTCGAAATTCAACACATATCCAGATAGATATCACTCTGCGTCTACCGACCGCGTGCAGTTATGTAAAAGCATGGAGGACTGTCTTTTTGGTGCCATCCTTATTTGACTCGACACTGCTGTTTGTTCGCTTATTCTGATGAATGTGAATATTGAGAGATACGAATTGAATTTTAATGTCGACAGTTTGAAGAGTGGAGACAACGCATCAGACAATTAATATTGACACGTAGCTGCTTTTACCAGTAGGCTTGGGCATAGAATAACTTGAAAAAAGAACATAAAATTTCACCTTTTTAGCAGGTTCTAACGGTGGAGAACCAGCCTTTCGTTTGCGGCTCAGCAATCCCGCCAGGCGGCTATGGCTCCAATCCTGGAATCCCGGAGTAGCCCAGGCCTTCACATACCTTTCCACCAAGTCCGGATCACGGAAACGCTTGAAATGTTTAACAACGACCTCACGTACTTCATCGATTTCCATTGTGAGGTATATTTGCTCAAATTAGGGTAATAATCGCACGCAGTTTCTTCCTTGGTCAGAACGGACACCAAACATGCTATTACCGTACTGCTACACGTCGATTACCACGTTTGAGTACGCATTTTTAAGATGAATGGATTCTTACAGTGGGTTCGGGAATAGCTAATTTTCAGATAATTTCCAAGCGAACTTGATTGAAAAAACACAAACTAGGATTTCGTCTTCGGATAAGGAAAACGAAGATGACAATGTAAAATTAGGTTTAAATTCAGTAAAATATCCGTCAAGGAAATGTAATTTTGTTAAGTCGCCCTGAAGGTTTATGAAAGGCTGATTTATATTGACAGTAATTTTAGCACACGATACTCACGACCTCACAGTTTGTCATCTTATATTACTTTGATATCTGAAGTAAGTCTAGCTATTTTGTCATGATGGTATTGTGTTATGTTTATTAAGCAACCTGTCGATTATCTAAAATATTTAAATTTGTTCCACAACATGAAAGTGTATCACAAAACCACCACTGCTTGCTGTTGGTTTGGGTTAGAGAACGACGATGTGGCTCCAGCAGCAACTTCCAAATGTTCCTGGTGAGCTCGGTGCTCGTGGTAAACGGGCTTGCTCCAAAACTCCGGAGGATCCTCAAGATAGAAAGAAGACGATGGAGGCGACGGTGATGCTGAAGATTTGGATGAGCTCCTTTTGGAGGAGCACCCACCACAGGGTTTCCCCTAGATAAAGTGGTGGCCCCAATAAGGGGTAATCAAGGGCAAGCCTTAACAGCGCCCCCTAGCGCAGTCGTCGTGTACTAAAATAAGCAGTCTTTGCTCGATTTTAACTGAAGTTTTGCACTTGGGTGGCGTTTTTGACCAAATATTTGCACAGAAGGTGAAGGGTATTAAATTTGGGCTCTGCAACATAAATCCAGCATTTCATATTTTCCCGCAAACTCTACTCAAAATCTTTAAACGGCCTAACCCACCCTTAGCACTTAACGTGCGACCCTAAGTCAAAAAAAGATCGGCAACTTAGGTATCCGTCTTTACCGCTCCAGGTGAATCAGTCTGAAATTTTGATAATTTCAGTCCCAAAAATTTGCCCCAAAGTGACGCTTCCATGTTAATCTCCTGTACACAAATATTCCGGGTTTCAGTTCCGAGGCCCCGCCAGGGATGCTGATGTCGCTGGGTTTGCGAAACCTAATAGGGGATCCATTATATCTAGTTTCTCCTAAGCACGGTGTATACATAGAGTAAAAGGGTGTCCATTGAGGAAAAGGGCAGCGAGGAAGCAGATCGACGAAATATGGTGTAAGGATATTTACATGGGAAAACTCTTTGACGGAAATTTTCTTGTAGCAGACGTCAATGCACTATATTCGGTCCACCCCCTCAAATATAGATAAAAAAAACTTTAGGTTTAAAAGTCACTTTAGTTGTCCGGAGGAATCAGAGGGTGGACTGACACCCTCAAGGGGTTCTACGGGGCTTCCCATAAATTAAACCTGAATAATTTATTTAGGTACTTGTGGTTTTCCGATCGAGTTTCTGTTTGGCTTTAGTGAAATCGTCTGTATTAAATTAGGCTAATGCAATAAAGACGCATGTACTGCATGATAAGCCAAAAGCAATAAAATGATTGTTTATTGATGAAATACTATCGACTGCTATTCGAGAACAGGAAGCTTAGATTGTTACACATGTGCCCTGTCTCCCATTGGGCACATGTATCATCATTTCTCCTTTCATGATTTATTGAGTTTGTTGGAAACGTTTAATTTCAATACTCCACCCAGTCGCCATCAAATACTTTCTTTTTGATAACTCTACCAAAGCGACTTGTGACTTTAGGGACAGACTGGTGGGGACTGATACATTCATCGGGTTGGCGGGTATCTGGTAGAGGATGCTCCCCTGAAGCTGTGACATTCAATGAATCCGGTTCATCATCATCTGTTTGGGTGATGGCAGTTAGTGGCTGTGGTGGAATTACGTCATTTGCCACCTCTAGTGGTTCTGAAAATGTAGACGTAAGGTTAGTATGAATCTCGATGTTGGGCGATGATCTGCGGGGCACGCCGGTTGTTAAGGGCGAGTCGAAGCGGGCTTTCAGAAACTTTCGATTCCGGATTAGGGGTCTGCCATTCGGTGTCTTCACCACGAATGCGTTGGGAATTGCAGCAGTTCCCAATATTTTTGCAGGCACCCAATTGCGGGTGCTCACATACAACCATACGTCTTGACCAACCAGTAGATTAGGCAGTGAACGGGAACGAGCATCATATTGAGCCTTCATCCTGGCATGAGATTCATTTATTGTCTTTGTACGATCCTTAAACTTTGCGTCCTTTTCACTGAGGTGCTCAGCTTGTGCCTCTGAGCTGCCGATTTTGTACCCCACAGAGAGTTCAGCGGGTGAGACTCCATCTTTCCCAGGTATGGTGCGCAGCGCTAGTAATCCCTTATAAATGTTGGTTCCTGATTGAGAACACTTAACAATGGTTGCCTTCAGTGTTTGAATCTGTCGCTCAACCATGCCGTTACTCTGACTATAGCCAGGTGATGAGAGGACGTGCTTGGTATAGCCCTCAGTGAAGTTTGCAATTGCTGAAGAGAAGTCTCTCGAGTTGAATGGTGGTCCTCCGTCTGTATAGAGAGTGCGCGGATAACCTCGACGCGACCAGATGGCAAAGAGCTGGGAGCAAACAGAGGAACAGTTGGTGGTGGAGACTGTCACGACTTCGAAATCTTTGGAAAAGTAATCCACAAGGACCAGGTACAGGACTCGGCCAATGTGCATAAAATCAGCTCCAACCGTGTCCCACGGTCTTGATGGGGTGGACCTTAGTGTCATGGGTTCTCTTGGCTGAGCGCGTCCGTATGAAGAGCACTGTGGGCAGGCGGCAATCATGCCATGGATGGCCCCATTTATACCTGGCCAATAAACACTGGCTCGCGCAAGGCGGATGGTTCTTTCGATGCCACTATGAGAGGTGTGCAGAGAGGATAGGACGTAGGAGCGTGAAGCCATTGGAATAATTAGTCTCGACCCTCTGTAAAGTAAGCCATTATTGAAGTGTAGCTCGTTTATGCAGTGCCAATAAGGGCGAATAGTTACCGGTAAATCCTTGCGGCTTTGAGGCCAACCTGTTCGAATACATTCATGAATGGCCATGATTTCGCGATCCTCCGCGCTCTGGGTTCTTAAAACTTCTTCCCTTTCGGGTGAAATCTGAGTGAGACAATGAACACTGTCGTGCCTCGACTCAAAACTACTAGTATCGATTAACTGATCCTCGCATGGGGCACGTGAAAGAGCGTCTGCAATTAGCAATCGTTTTCCCGGAACATAGTTCAGTTGAAAGTCGTAGCGCATTATCCTTAAAACCATTTTCTGGAGTCTTGGGGATAGTGCATGCATTGGTTTGTTGACAATCGCGAGAAGAGGTTTGTGATCGGTTTCAATATTGACTAATCTACCAAACAAGAGGTAGTGAAAATGCTCGAGTGCAAAAACGACTGCAAGGAGTTCCTTCTCAATTTGAGCATAGGCTTTCTGTGTAATTGTTAGGGAGGACGATGCGTATGCCACAGGCTTCTGGTCTTGGAGAAGTACGGCACCGAGTCCGAAAGAAGATGCGTCAACGGAAAGCACAATTGCCTTTGCTGGATCGAAGAGTGTTAGTATAGGTGCGCTAGAGATAAGCAGTTTTAGACGATCAAAACAGGCTTTAGCAGTCTCTTCGAATACGAAGTTCGAACTTTTATGTGTGAGTTGTCGGAGCACTTGTGTTTCATCGGCAGCCTCCGGTATAAATTTTGAAAGATAATTAATAATGCCAAGAAATTGTCTGATTTCACTTACATTTGTGGGGTAGGGCATTTTCTTTATTGCGTCTATGCGATCCTGAATTATGGCGACTCCATTGGCTGAGATCCTGTGTCCAAGAAATATAACCTCAGGTAGGCACAACTGAAGCTTCTTTTCCTTGAGCTTCAAATTGTACTGACGGGCTCTTTGTAGAAAGCACTCGAGGCGGTGATCGTGCTCAGCATTTGTTTTGCCGTATATTAAAACATCATCTACAGCAACCATAACGCCCTCAAGACCGTCAGTAATTGCGTCCATCCGTGCTTGAAATGCCTCAGAGGAACAGGCAGTTCCATTTGGAAGGCGCAAGAATTGATATCGGCCCCAATCTGTGATAAAAGTACAATAATCAGCTGATGACTTAGTAAGTTTCAATTGAAAATAGGCGTTGTCCGCGTCAAGAACCGTGAAAACCCGTGCATCAGCCAGTTGAGTAAATGCTGTTACTTGGGAAAGCAAGGGATAGTAGGCACGATGCATGGCCTTATTTAGATCTCTAGCGTCCAGGCAGATTCTTAGGTCCCCATCTGATTTTGTGACCACAACCATACGATTCACCCAATCAGTCGGACGGCTGACTTTTTGAATAATTCCAGACTTCACCATGTCATCAAGTTTGGCCTTCACAGCGGGACGTAGGGAAAGAGGTATGCGACTCGGTGCGTGTTTGATCGGTTGAGCGTGCGGCTTCATGGGTATCTTGTATTCACCTTCTAGTGTGCCTAAGGGTCCTTCGAAGACGTCTCTGTATGTTTCAATCAGGGCGTTTGCGTCGGCAGCGAGTATTCTTCCGATTGACGGCGATGGTATGCGAGATATGAGCTTGAAATCGATGCATGATTTGAGACCCAAAATGGCCTGAGCATTAACTCTCACGACATAAAATTCGAGGGGAACCGGATGGGAGTCCGCGGTTATTGTAGCGTCAATGATAATGCGACCTACGACATGCAAAGAGTGGCCTGTGTAGGAAGATATGGTATTAGCCACAGGGATTAGGTTGGGTTTGTCGGGCAGATTCTGATAAATGGTTAAAGGTAACACATTTATATCGGCTCCGGTGTCTAATTTCACCATTATCTGGAACTTATGGCGGGTAACGTATATAGGAATTACCCACTTACTGCGATGTGCGTCTGTGACAGTGCTGACAACAGAGTGAAGTATGAGGGTGTCAATATCTTGATTGGAGGCAGGTTCGTTCATGATCTCTCGTATTTGATTAGAACGACATACATTGGAGTAATGGCCTCTCTTTCCACATTTGAAACAGGTGATGGCAAGTGCGCGACATTGTCCTTCTGGGTGAGATTCACAACCTCGGCGGCACCGTACGGAGGTTGGGCGATTAGGCTTAGGCGTATTTGGCGGTGCTGATGATCGGACACTGGACCGGCGGATCACATTGAGATTAGCTTCGGCTTGCATCATGGACGAGTGGGGATCGTTGATAGGATGGTACTCGGTGGAGGGATTCGGAAAAGCTGTGGTGGTGTTACCGTTTCCGGTGGCAAGTGAGGCGCGAGCGTTTACAGAAGAATCGTGGAGGCGGCAGACGTTCAATGCCTCATTGAGAGTTATGTTTGGCATACTCAGCAGGCTTTGCTTTAATTTTTCATCGTCAATGGCGATAATGAGCATATCTTTGATGAGGGAGTCCTTGCAATTAGCACAAAACTTACACAAACCCGCGCGTTGCTTTAAGATACGACAAAGTTTATCGGTACTCATTCCATCTTGTTTGGATGTGAAAAATTTGTGACGGAGAAGCGTGACGTTACGATGAGGTTCATAATATTTATCAATTGCGGATAATATATCGCTTACCGTCTCAGTTGGTGCAACATTGTTTCCTTCGACTCTTGGCCTACCGGTGGGAACGATAGTATCGGAGATATCGTCATAGATTTCCAGTCCAAGTGGTCCGATAATATTCAACAGATGTGCACGTTGCTTACTGTAGGGTTTTTCGTCTAGCTCTGCGGCTTCATGATAAACCTCATATTCACGACGCCATCGGTCAAAGGCGTTTGCGCCACTTTCACCATCTCTCACATTAAAATGGTCAGGAACTTTGACCGGCAACATTTTTCAATATCACATTTGAGAGTACTACGTGCAAAAAAATAAATAATGGACACGTTTATTCACGTTTTACTTCGACACCATATTAAATTATGCTAATGCAATGAAGACGCATTTACTGCATGACAAGCCAAAAGCAATAACAATGGTTTATTGATGAAATACTGTAGACTGCTATTAGAGAACAGGAAGCTTAGTTTGTTACACATGTGCCCTGTCTCATATTGGGCACATGTATCATCATTTCTCCTTTCATAGTTTATTAAGTTTGTTGGAAACGGATAATTTCAATACTCCACCCAGTCGCCATCAAATACTTTCTTCTTGATAACTCTACCAAAGCGACTTGTGACTTTAGGGACAGACTGATGGGGAGTGAGACATTCATCGGTTCGGCGGGTGTCTGGCTGAGGGTGATCCGCTGCTGTGACATTCAATGAATCCGGTTCATCATCATCTGCATCATCTATTTGGGTGATGGCGGTTAGTGGCTGTGGTGGATTTACATCGTTTACCACCTCCAGTGGTTCTGAAAATGTAGACGTAGGGTTAGTATGAACCTCAATGTTGGGCGATAACCTGCGGGGTACGCCTGTTGGTGAGTCGAAGCGGGCCTTCAGGAACTTTCGGTTTCGGATTAGGGGTCTGCCATTCGGCGTCTCCACCACGAACGCGTTGGGAATTGAAGCAGTTCCTAATATTTTTGCAGGCACCCAATTGCGGGTGCTCACATACAACCATACGTCCTGTCCAACTAGTAGATTAGGCAGTGAACGGGAGCGGGCATCATATCGAACTTTCATCCTGGCATGAGATTCATTTATTGTCTTTGCACGATCCTTAATCTTCGCGTCTTTTTCATTGAGGTGCTCAGCTTGTGACTCTGAGCTGCCGATTTTGTACCCTACCGAGAGTTCGGCGGGTGAGATTCCATCTTTCCCAGGTATGGTGCGCAGCGCTAGCAATCCCTTATAAATGTTGGTTCCTGATTGAGAACACTTAACAATGGTTGCCTTAAGTGTTTGAATCTGTCGCTCAACCATGCCGTTACTCTGACTATAGCCAGGTGATGACAGGACGTGCTTGGTATAGCCCTCAGTGAAGTTTGCAATTGCTGAAGAGAAGTCTCTTGAGTTGAATGGTGGTCCTCCGTCAGTATAGAGAGTGCGCGGATAACCTCGACGCGACCAGATGGCAAAAAGCTGGGAGCAAACAGAGGAACAGTTGGTGGTGGAGACTGTTACCACTTCGAAATCTTTAGAGAAGTAATCCACAAGGACCAGGTAGAGGACTCGGCCAATGTGCATGAAATCAGCTCCAACCGTGTCCCACGGTCTTGTTGGGGTGACCCTTAGTGTCATGGGTTCTCTCTGCTGGGCGCGTCCGTATGAAGAGCACTGTGGGCAGGCGGCAATCATGTCATGGATGGCCCCATTCATTCCTGGCCAATAAACATTGGCTCGCGCAAGGCGGATGGTTCTTTCGATGCCACAATGAGAGGTGTGCAGAGAGGATAGGACGTAGGAGCGTGAAGCCATTGGAACAATTAGTCTCGACCCTCTGTAAAGTAATCCATTATTGATATGTAGCTCGTTTAAGCAGTGCCAATAAGGGCGAATAGTTACCGGTAAATCCTTGCGGCGTTGAGGCCAACCGGTTCGAATAAATTCACGAATGACCATGATTTCGCGATCCTTCGCGCTTTGGCTTCTTAAATCTTCTTCCCTTTCGGGTGATATCTGAGTGAGACAATGAACACTGTCGTGCCTCGAGTCAAAGCTACCAGTATCGATTAACTGATCCTCGCATGGGGCACGTGAAAGAGCGTCTGCAATTAGCAGTTGTTTTCCCGGAACATAGTTCAGTTGAAAGTCGTAGCGCATTATCCTTAATACCATTTTCTGGAGTCTTGGGGATAGCGCATGCATTGGTTTGTTGACAATCGCGAGAAGAGGTTTGTGATCGGTTTCAATGTGGACTAATCTACCAAACAAGAGGTAGTGAAAATTCTTAAGTGCAAAAACGACTGCGGGGAGTTCTTTGTCGATTTGAGCATAGGTTTTTGGAGCTGCTGTTAGGGAGGATGATGCGTATGCCGCAGGCTTCTGGTCTCGGAGGAGTACGGCACTGAGTCCGAAAGAAGACGCGTCAACGGTAAGCACAATTGCCTTTGCTGGATCGAAGAGTGTTAGTATGGGCGCCCTAGTGATAGGCAGTAGCAGTCGACCGAAACAGGCCTCGGCAGTGTCTTTCAATGCGATGTTTGAAGTTGTGAGTGGTCGGAGCACTTATGTTTCATCGGCGGCGTTCGGAAATATAACTGAGGTACGTACTACTGCAGCTTGTTTTCTTTGAGTTTTAAATTGGACAGACGGGCTCTTGGTAGACAGCACTCGTGTTCAGCACTTGTTCTGCCGTATATCAAAACATCATCTACAGCAACCATCACACCCTTAAGACCGTCAGTAATTGAGTCCATCCGTGCTTGAAATGTCTCTGAGAATTAGTCAGTTCCATTTGAAAGGATCCTGTGGTCGAATTCGCTACGGCCGTCATCTCTCCACTCAGGGAATCCCTTGATGCACCTGAGTAGAAAACAGCGTGTTCTACTGGATTCAACTCTCTAATTTGGCGCCTGATTCCTGCCACACTGTCCCTCCGAGACGTACCAATATTGGACGACTGAATCAACACCTGGGATAGACCACAGAGGTCTGCAGTCGTTATTTTCGAACCGCTCAAGCCGTCAGCAAACCCGTTGTGTGACAAAATGGCTAATAATGCCGTCGTCTTCGTTCTTTTCTCGTAGATCCTAGTAGGAAGGCTGTGACGAATCCTCGCCAGCCTTATCAGATGTATCTCCAGAGACCTTTGCATCCTCAGTGACGCCGGAAGCAGGCCGGTTTCCGCCAGCACTACCTCTGTAGCTGTCGAACTCTTTTTTTGTTTTATTTTGTAGCATACGAATGGCGTTCAACAAGCAAAATTAGCACTGTAGAACAACCATAGTTTGCCCATAATTTTTGTACTCCACAATCCGGTGAAGCTCAGCTGGGCGTTGAAAATAAGTAGTGACAGACACTGCCACCTGATAAATCATATTGTTTCGAGTGCAGACGAGGACATGCACATGTATAGACATGAACACATACCTCCTCAGTAACCAAAGTATGGCAGCCAAGGGAAATTGTCACTACATTTATAGATTATTGTAGACAATCAACCTAAAAAAAGAAAACACAAGCAGACATCCTTTCATCCCTCTCCCGTAAGGCCATCCGTTGACCTAGATGTGAATTCCAGTTTCCGTGA
>JAQFXQ010000159.1:0-11145 GCA_034693645.1 Pergamasus crassipes | reverse complement strand
GTGCAAATATCCGGTCATTTCATGGGCGTAGGCAGGGGGGCGCAGGGGGGTGCCGAAGTCCCCCCCCCCTAGCCGGAGAAAATTTCAGATTAACATGGGCTTTTTGGACCTGTCGACCTTTTTTTTTTTAGGGCGGGCCCCCCTCTAAAGTCTCTCGCCTCCCCCCCCCCTAGACTTTGAAATTCTACGGAGGGGAGGATCGAGCCCCCCCCCCTTGACGAAACCCTGGCTACGCCCATGGGTCATTTGGTTATTTTATCTCAAATACCTAAACTTCTGACATCATTTTTTAGAACTTGAAACATTAACATTCAAAACAACACGATGAAAAAAACGCTTGAGCGGTAATATAAATATGCGCAGAGCGATTTGATTGAGCTCTCGAATGTATCCTTCTCAAAAAATAGACTTTTTTGATCAGAATGCGACCTGTACATAAGAGTTTACTGTGTCAAAGCAGCTGCTATGGCAGAAATAAATGATCTATGTAGTTAGATGTTGCGACACGTTTAGGGTTAGAACTAGTTATTTTCCATTCACCCTGGGTGAGTGAACGACCGAGGGCTTTAGACGTTCAACCATCACTGTCCAGGTGCTCCAACGTGTGCTTATGGTGCGATAATGTGAACATTCTGCCATTCGACGGGGTCCTTCGGTTTTGGCTTGCCATTCCGGCCTACAAACCTAATAACAATCTTATGACACCAGATTGTGCATTTGATCTTCAACCGAATCCCGTGGGTTCAGAGCGTCACAAAGGACATTACCAAATACTGGGGTACAGACAGACGCTTCTCCATCAATCCTATGGATTCGTATTGATCACAATATGGAACGATTTAACCCTACATGTGGGAACCCCCACGACTGATCGCATGTTCGTGAAGAAGAAAAACTCGTGACCATAAAACATACCATACCACACTGCACATAGCCCGTATCATTCATCTAAGTTAATTTTTTTCTTTATTTTCTATGTTTGATATTTATTCTACATGTGTACTATTGTTTTGATGGATATTCCTCTGACTCGTCAATAAACCATTTCGAGTAAGTATCGGAATTTTCGCTTTCCATGTATTACCGCTTGCTCATTTTGAGAGTTCAACGTCCGATATTATTCTGTTTACTTCCGTCTATGTGATATCGGAGTCGGAAAGCAGTTATTTTCGTGATAATGAGACCACAAAAATGAGATCACATCCATTGCTCCAATTGTTTATTCTCCATTTTAGCTTGTGAATACGTAGTTCGAAACACTTTTACCCGCATGGTGACGGCGAATTTCCTATCCAAGGTTGCGTATGGAATTTCTCTGGAAATCCCGAGACCAATTCTAAGCCGTATTCTCATTAAGATTATTTCGCGTATTTAGCATTATTTTCATTATAATCACACTCGAGGTTCCACGTTTTCGTGTCTTTTTCAACATCGTCTGTGTCTTACCACATATCTATCGGTGCATGGTGTACGTGGGCTGCACCAGTGTTCGGAAGTATTTTCATCTTGAAATGATTTTGAGTATCATGAAAACACACTTGTATTTTGTATTTCAAAAGACATTTAAAAAAAGTATTTTGTATTTCAAAATACATTTTCCCAAAGTATTTGCATTTTGTATTTTGTATTTTCAAAAAAAAAAGTATTTGTATTTTGAATTTTGTATTTTGCGTTTTCCAAAAAGTATTTTGTATTTTGTATTTTAAATTACTTTAGCATGTATTTTTCCGAACACTGCATATGAGACTATGCGACATGTAGTTTTGGGGTGCGAGTTGTTGGGTATTAGGTTGGTGTCCTTAGACATAGCTTTGAGGTTTGGGAATCAGATTATTGTGAATACTGAGAATGAGGTTACAAAGTCGAGACGAACAAACTGGGAACTTGAGTGTAATAAATCGTAATATGTAGGTTTTTATTGTATGTGCGAAGCAGTGCCTTTAACAACTGGCTCCCCTGATATGAAAGGGAAGCTGTAAAGTAATGCTAACAATAAAGATTTATTGAGCATCCGTATGGACATTCGCAATTGAAGCAGAGAAAAAAGGAGAGAAATATGATATAGTAAATATAAAGACTGCTTTAATCAATCCTCCGAGTAATGCTATTGAAAATCAAGCAATAAAAACAGCTCACTTTTTGGTTTCAGATTGAGCAGCTTACATATACACTCATATTACAATAACTTCACAATTCAGGGTTGTAATGCGTACAGCCTATTTGCGTATTTACATGATAATACCAGCTCGGGAGAAGAGTTTGCAGAAATTACTGGAAAGAGGGCGCTGGCATCGAAGCAAAATTCAAAATTATTGAATGATTAATTAAACACGATAAACAGAATATGCATGCCCGACTGGTTCGAATTATTGCTACTAATTCGCAGGATACATCGCTTCCTGACGTGCAAAATAAACCATGGTTCACACTAGTGAATCTATTCGGCTTGAATTACAGAGAGTGTCAAAAGGACAGACAAAGGGATCAACTCTAGACAAATGCGGAAACTGAAGAACTGTTAAGTGTTGGTAGTATCAACTATAGTGAGAGGCCGTCTTACCTAGATAGAGTCGATGCACTGCTCAACATTGGCACGCAGAAGCTTTCTCTTTAAAACGCTGTTTTTTCCGGGGAGTAAGCCATATCGTGTTACCATTCACTACAGAAGAACAAGTCCTAAATGGGAAATCAGTTAAGTACATTTCTGAGCATGCTATTTGTGTCTTCAAAAATATTGCTTAAAATCACAAAAATTTTACGTATTTACCGAAATAAGGGCTCTTTTTCTGTAAACATACCGGCAAAAGCAACATCGTAGTTGCCCAACCCAACAACAAAGTGTAATCGTTCATTATTGTTGTTCGCTAGGAGATGCACTGTCAGTCCAATCCTAGCGATGATGACCCAGTCCTTGTGCGTTACTAGAAAATGTTTGATTCAACGGTCAAAGTCTAAAAAGTACCATCCGTGTAGAAAACAATTCGACACATTGGCTCTCAAACTTTTCCACTCCATCACATCACGACATGTTCAGCAATGCCATAAAATTTTGAAACTGATATAGATGATAGATTTACCTGCAGCTTGTCCAGATTCCGTTTCTCTCGACTTGTTCATCTCTGGTATAAATACACAGGTCTCTCTGACTTACCACATCATTCCACAGTCCAGTACTCATCTACAATGTAAGTACAAATTAATTAAATCCATACCTTTATTTCTCAAACTCTGTTACACGAAATGTAGGTACCACGCTCCGTATCACTGATACTCATTTCGATCAAGATATCATATAGCACTCGGGAGTTTTCTGATTATTCTCGTCCCGTGACAGATGGAGTTCCTTGTCGTCTTCCTTGTCTTGACTTTCACTTATGGACATGCAGCTGAGATTGATACTTCTGAGAGAGACTGGGTGTGCTCCTCCGATAATGCACTGGAGTTCCTGAGTGGGTTCCTGAAGACGAATAATGATTCATTCTTTCAAGACTATCTTCATGGATGCGGTAAAGAGCTTACCAAGGTGGATAAGTACGTATGTTCCATCAAATCTACCGATCAAGTTCATCAATTCTATCACATAATCTATTTTGTACACTCATAATATATTTGGTGCAGGCAATAAAGTAAAAGAGTTTAATTTTTTTTTCATTTCAACGCAATCAGGACACGGTTTCGCTGCAACGATATCAACAAATCTGTAGTACTCGATATAATGAAAGATGATTGTGCTATCAAGCCTCTCACCGCATACAAAACCTCGGAGACTGCAAAGAATACCGCAGGTTGTCTAGAGTTGTTCGAAAGAACTGAAGAGTTCGACGAAGCAGTCAAGAAAATATGCGCTTATGTTGATAAGCGGAAATATGAAGCGGATCATGAGATTTGAACACTTTTTGTATCGAAGTGAAACAATAAACAAATGTTTTTTTCTTGCAAAGAATTGGGTTCCTTAGTCGCTACGGACGCAAAGTTTAAGCGCGGTTCTCCAATCTGCTTAGACTGAGTTTATTGATAATCCAGACATACCAGTAAATCATTGCTGTACTGAGTTGTGTACTAGCGACCCAATCCACGGTACCTAGTAAAGCATATTTCAAATACTTTTTTTACCTTGCCAGCTAAGTGTTTTGCCTACTGTTATTTAGGCGGCCTGTGTACGGCCTGTTGTCTAAATGGTTTGTACACTGCTGTCTAAATGACGGGGATATCTGAACTCTATCCTGCTATTATTATTTTCACTCAGCTGTCTAACTGCTGAAGTATAGTGAAGAAAGCCAGCCTACGCTGGTTTGTTGTCTATACTGCTATCTAAAAGCTTTCTCAAGGATTGGTGAGCTGCTGTTCAGACTCTCTCCACAGAGACTCTCTCTATTTAAATGCCTTCCATACTGATGTCTCTGTTATTTAGACAATGCTGTAGGAGCGATTTACACACAACCTTTGAAGTCGTTTTGCACTGCCACCTAGATGCTCATGTCAAAATGCTTTCTACAGTGTGACCCTTGCTACACTACTGATCCCAAGCATTGCTAAGTTGTAATAATCTCAAACAAGACTTCAGAGCAAGAATTTCAAATATTTTTGGCATAAACAAAATCACGATTTTTATTTTACTGCTATTGGAAGTCTCGCAGTTCAACGTATGTACTTCTCGACCAAGAAAGTACAGTACGCTTGCCGCTTGTGCGCCACATTTTACTCTGCGAGGACAGGATTCTCAAACGTGCCCGCACTACTGTCCTCAGACACCTCAGAAATGTCCTCGTGGCCTTGAGTTGTATCGGGGAATCGCGCACGAAATACCAATATCCGTAGTAGTCGTCCAGCAGCAAACCCGGTGGCGCATGCCACTATGAACAGCACGAACAGCAGCACGTTCAGAATAGTACAGATATTGCATCCACCTGATGGATGATGATGCATCCATTTACTCTGGCGATGAATCTCATCCTCCTCGTAACTGACGTCTGATCTAACTGGATCGAAGCGAACAGTCTTCGGACGCCCTCCGCTTTGAGTTGAATACCTGTCACACCTAACACTCGATTCAGCCAACGATTTTCTGAACTGTGACTTGACATTGAACGACGGGTTGCGCCGAGGAGATTTCTTAATGTCTCCCGATGAACTCGTGGAGACATTCAAGTTCACTCTTGCGCTTCTTCTGTGCTCCGCAGGTCGCCAATCCTGATCGCAGATATCCTGAGGAAACGGTACGGTGGGGGAGCCCCTCTCTATGTTATGATACCTCATCCTTGAACAAGCGATTTTACCAAACATCGTTCTTTCATGCATCCAGTTTGGCGCACAACAGAGGGCGATTGCAACGTCTCATCACACAAAACGGCTCAACCTTTTATCAAAACAACGCAATGGTTGTCAACAAAAATAGTTATATTGACATACTTTAGCTGTTAAACTATGTAGTTGTACTAGTTAATTCAAAACGAATGTTTTTGTGTCAAGTTTTGTGTGGGTTTAACCAACATGGACATTGATTGACAAGTTTTCCCTTGATAACAGGCAACTAGGTCGCAGAAGTTACGTGCGAGTATATCGTCAACTTTCGGTAAATCTATTGCCAACAAGGCTGGTCTTGACTTAAAAGGATGCCGCCCACCGAACCATGATCCGAAGCAACGATATAGAGAGGACATGGTGTTCAGAAGCCGGCATCTATGTTAAAAATTGGCCTCCTTACACTCTTCCAAAATTAACTACTAAATTTTTTTGAGTGAATTTAGCAGAACTTAGGGTCTTTACCGTCATCATTTTCAATGACACTGAATTCCTACAGCGTCCACGCCGGTACTGTTACCTGAACTGAAAACCTGCACCGAACATTTGCCCCATAAAAGTTGAGTTTAGCTCCAACAAAGAGGTGGCCATCGTCCCAAACGAGCTTTTCAAAAAATTAATTTCCGTTATCTCAGTGAAAAAATTACAATATTTATTCAAACGACAAAATGGCTTTCGCAGTTCAACGTTGGCACCTCTTGAGCCAGTGTCCGAGTGCATTGTGCTCGGACGTGGTGCTCCACATTTCATCCTCCAAGGCTTTGATTCTCATTCGTGGTGGTATCCTCTTGGACTTGGGTTGTCTCGGGATATCTTAGACGATGAAGCAAGACCCTGCCAATTCGCCCTGCAGCGAAGCCAGTGGCACAAACCAAGAAGAAAAAGACGAGCAATATAACGTTACGAATAGTGCAGGTACCAGATCCATCTGAGGAGTGATGATGCATCCATTTGCTTCGGCGATGGGTCTCATCCTCCTCGTAGCTGATGTCTGATCTAACCGGATCGAAGCGAACAGTCCTCGGACGTGTCCCGCCCTTCGAAGAACTGCCGTCGCTTTTCTCAATCGGTTCCGCCAGGGATTTTCTGAACTGTGGTCTGACATTGAACGATCGATTGTGACGGGCAGATTTCTTGTTGTCGCTCAGAAAGCTGGTGGATACGTTCGCAGTGGTCAGTGCATTCCTTATTTGTTCCGACGGTCGCCAGTCCTGATTATGTGCGCAAGAATCCTGGAGGACATGAGACAGCGGCGCAGCGGAGGAGTCTTTGTCAAGGTTACTATACCTCATCTTCGAATGTTGGTTCACGCTAACATCGTTCTTTACAACTATTAGATCAGCGCATCAAATCGCGATTGTTACATGCTCGCTGGATCTTGAACGGTTGTCAGCCTTTGGGTTGCTGAATTACGAGATATAATGAACCTGGTGACGGTGAAAGACTGTAATAAGTACCACACAAAAGAAATTGTGTCACATCGGGCCGATCCAGCACTTTGTTTTAATCGATAAATTTCTTCAACTAGTTTGTTCTATGTACAATCAATCTGACGAACAATTCAATTTGTCAAAAATGTATACTTGCATTTAAGCCAGATGTTTAAAGATTTTGTAATTTCTTTCATTCCGATTGAGAACACAATTAGGGTTGCTCGATTGTGAGAAGGTCAGCAGGCTTCACGGTAGGAGTGAAAATCCAACAATAAATGATGAAGGTCATTCAACCACACATCAAAAGCTTCAGAGAATGTCATTAAGATGGAGAATAAAATGAAAAAAGTCATCCTGGATGAGTTTAAACATCGGTAATACGCATAATGATATGGTATGAATTTTTCGATGAAATTTATCAGGGAATTGGTATTGAGCATTATCATTTTATGTCAAAAGTTTTCAACGACATATTCGGTGGGAAAAAGGTTCCAGATCCTTGGAGAGTGGGGTAAGCAGCCTTGTTACCAAGAGAGGGGGTCGACAATGAAGATTTGAAAAATCGAAGGCTGTTAACCATTACATCAGTCCTTCATCGGGTCTTCATGCAGATCTTCAAGGCGCGAGTCCGAGACTGGGCGGAGAGGGAGAAACTTTTGGGCGAGTGGCAATGTGGCTTTTGCATGGGTTACACAATTGACAATCATATTCATTTACTATCTCAGATTATCGAGGTTTCACACCAGAGTGCAAGCAAAACTATTGGCGCTTTTTGGGACATTCAGAAAGCGTAGGACTCCGTTTCTCGAAGAAAATTATTTGACACGTCAAAAGTCGAGGGAATCAACACGGAATGGGTTGGTTTGCTGCGGGACGTTGACGAGGATAATACAATTACGGTTAAAATTGGTGATACTCAGCTAAAGACTTTTAAGGTGGAGAAAGGGTTGAGGCAAGGTCCTCCCTTGTCGTGCGTACTCTTTCGGTCGTATATTGAAGGAGTGGCAAGGAAAATTTATAATTGTCACGTTGGGTTTCATTTGCAGGCAGTGGGAAAGTCGTTGCGAGTGCCACTTTTATTATTTTCTGATGATATGGTTTTATTGGCTAGTTGTGAGAGAGAATTGCAACTGATGCCGGACATTTGCGGTGATTCGATGAAAGCTATGGGACTAGAGTTGGTTGAGAAAAAAAGTGCTGTTCTATTTTTTCCGGACCAGTTTTTTATTTACAATTCAGGAGAAACAGGTGCCAGTAAATGATGAATACCGGTATTTGGGAGTGAACTTCAGTACAGGTCGGGACAATCTAAGGGGGGGAGAGTAAAGTGAGGCTGAGGAAGGCTGAGAAGGGAAGTGGTACTGCCAGGGGGAAGGTTCTATGGACGTTTAGCAGATTCGTGGGTACAAGTAATGCATGGAAAGCGATATCCGTGCCAGCATTGACGTACGGCAACACGCTTCTCGTGGTAGGCGGAGATGTAGAAAAGAAGCTGGAAGTGCTGCAGAGGGATGTCCTCAGGTTTGCCATGGGGTGCAAAAAGTTTTTGGTTGTTGAGGGAAATATGTCTTCCTTCAGGTATGGAGAGGCGCATAGTAAGTTGATTTACTGTAGTAGATTGAACGCCATAGACGAGGAAAGGTGGATTTACCGACTCTCATGTGTACTGATTGAATTTGAGATTAAAACGAAGTGGGGCAGGAGAGTCGAATTCTGCGCAAGACAAATATGCTTCAATAAAAGGGATTGGGGTCAGGGTAGTCACGGAGAACATGAAATCAGAAGGATGATTAGAACGAGGCAGGTTGAGAAATGGGCGGAAGATATGAACACAAAAAGCAGCTTAGCCGTGTACAGGGAAGAAAAGTGGGAATGGGGCGTTGTAGATGGACTCTACAATAACTCAAGGGGTAGCGACTTTGTTTGCAGACTCTAGAGCTGGTATATTGGACACGAAACTACTACGGAGCCATTTTGAAGAAACACGTGGGGTGTGTGAACTGTGCGGGCTGGAGGACGAGACTGTGGAGCATGTTGTTGAGAGGTGTCCACTACCGGGAGTACGGGAGGTAGGTATAAATAGGGCTCAGGAATTTGGCGAGTTGGTACATTGGCAGGTGGTTATGACAACGAAACAGAGGCTATTGTGGTGGGCGAGCAAAGTAGAAGAGGTGCGAAGATGATAGAATTATTGACAGAGAGCATGTATATATGTTTTTTTCTCAAAAAATATGTGTAACTGTGCTTCAGCGCCCCTGATCTAAAACGGAGGGTAAACAAAGAAATTAATGAATGCATACATACAAAATATATTAACAACTTATTCCCACGAGCCAGCTATGGTGGGTCGAAATAAAACAATATTTTTATTTATCCGAAGTTCCTTCATTTTCCTTAGTTATCTCCGATATAGGCTTTGCATTTCGATCATATGTTAGTGAATATTCCGTTCGGCAGAAGGATATGCATAAATATATCACTTAATACAGGGTTTAAATCATGTGTTTTATCAACATTCCCCATGAGTTTGCATTAGATACTTCCCATCTGCTTATAACATGGTTAATGCAAAAAAGGTAGACGCCGACACTGCATTGGGCACCCAATTGGGTTTTCTTTTGTTTCATTTGATGATTTAGCATATGTTGTAAATTTTATTATTTGTTTCAAGTAAGTAGTAGAGGAGAGTGTGATTCATAAGTGGCAACAATGGGAAAAGTTGTTGTTTTGTTCATAAGTGAGTTCCAGTTCTGGCTAAAAATAGTACAGAGTAATGGCGATGAGGGAATGAGAAAGCAGGAGAATAAGAAGCGTTCCACTGAAGATGTCGAGCCCAAACGGCTTGAGGGCCGCATAATTTTAGAGACACGCGGTCTTAACGATACGGAGGACCGAGTTTTTTGTTTCTTATAACAGTAAATTTATTAGTTCATAAGGAATACATTGGTTAATTTTACATCGAAGAAAAACTACCTGACAGAAGACAACATTGTCCGTGTTGCAGGTAGTGGAAAGATATTTAAGAGAGTAAATACACACCTCAAACTTAATTTTATCACAGATATCCTCTTGTACCGCGAGTTCTCTTGCCAGTGTGAGGGCGCTATCTACATAATCAATGCCTGTTAATCTAATCATTCCATACTCTGTGGCCTGGAAATAAAGGAGAGTTTCATACTTTATGAAAGCATTACATTCTTTTATTGGAATATAACAGGGTATATAGCATCATTTAATATATACGACAACTGTACTTTTTAATGTTATGAAATATCTGAAAGTTGTTTGTAATCAAATGATTTCCGCTGTTTATTTAAATTGCAATATCTAACGGTACGTATAACTCCCCTCACCGTGGGAAGCGATCATAAGCCTCCACGATATCTTAGACCTCTACCGATCGGCAATTGAATTCCCGATAAGAAACTATGGAGTCAAGGCAGCTGATAAGAACACTTAGATTATTATCTTATCGAACTGAAGTGCTCATCACAAGAAATTATTTTTGAGATAGTAGAAAATAAAATAATGCTCAATATACCCACCAATCTTACAAGCATATGTCCATTTCCACATCCAATGTCAACTATTGCATCCTTTGTACTCCTGGCCTGCTTGCTCACCCAGGAGGCAACCCTCTTCTCCACAGCATTGCCAAACCTGTAATGTAGAACGAAGAGCTGAGATGAGCATATAATGAAAGCAAATTATCCTCATAATGTATCCTTTAATCGTATCGTTTAATCGTTTTATCCTTCTTCGTTTTCAGACATATCGTTTTTCGTTTCATCGGAGAAATTTCGAGGAAGGCGTTTTGGTGAACGCAGGAATATTTTGTGGTAACTTTGTTTTTATAACTTTAATTAATGTGCAGTGTGTGCCCGGATAAGGCGCCGACTTTAACATTTTGAATACACCAGCGCCCAAATCCCAACAGGGATTCCTCAACCATCTGAAATACTGTTTTCCTTTCAATTATCAAATCAAAATAATCTCAATTAAACTCTCTCATACCAACCATATTTCTCCTTCATCTCCATGATCTCTGAAGTTCTCCAATTCTTTTTCATAAGCGTGCTTCCAACTGAAAGAGAAACGAAATGTGTCATGCTCAAAATGAAGAGATTGAATAAGAAATTAGGAAATCCTGCATATAACTCATGGCAGCAATCAGTTAAAGATTGAATTATTGTTATTGTTATTGTTGACGTAATGAATCGTGCTAACAAGTTGGATTATCCCCACATTTCCAAAACCATTTTCTACGATATTAAGTGGTTTAGTATCATTGGAGCGTTTTGAAAATTCCCAACGCAGTCCTACCCGCCGTCCGGGTAACTTCCCTGTAAATTTGTTCTTAATAGGTACAGAATATCATTATGAGTAGCTATCCCACAGGTAGGCTTAATTT